>OY776278.1:43002969-43240469 GCA_963675445.1 Linnaemya vulpina | reverse complement strand
TAATAGTACTCTTTTTTGGTACATTTTCGATATCGTTGATACCGTGACTTATTCGATACAATTTAGAAATCACCGATTTACTTAATATAACACCGTTTCATGTGCACTAACACAGACAAAAACATTCAAGATCTGTCAATATCTTTAAAAAGAAGGGGTATTTCATTCGACTACACAATATTGTCTATGATTTTTATGTGTGGTATAAATATATTTCATAGCTGATATCTAATACCAACTAATAAAAATTTATGAATATAATATTTAGTTAATTTCTTTGTTGTTGTATATCAAGTATTCAACTTTCTATTTTTATCATGTTGCTGTTTTGAATAAATATAAAAAATTGCAACGTCATGGTATACGAAAATAAATTTTGTTTGCGAAACTGGTACCACTTAAACGAGGCTATTTCCCATCCCTGCAAGATATACAATTACAGAAGAGATTGTAATTTTTACAAACAAAAACTGATTATCAAGTTCCTAATTACGTTTTTTTGGTCATAAGTTTTGAACGACTTGAACCCTTAAGTCTATTAAAAGAGGGCATGTAAAATGAAATATATTGACCCATGACCACCAAAAAAGCTTAAACGACAAAAAGTAAATTTTGTAGGAGAACATGATTTTGATTATAATTGGTTTCGGAATAGAGCGTTAAGGCTATTGTACGATGTAACATGAATAGTTTTAGTAAAATTCCATTAAGACAACGAATGTTTGTGGTGGTTAAGATATTTTACAACATTCTTAATATCATGAAAACTCAATTAATTCAATATCAATATTTTTTAATTACTAATAATTATTGTCCGTAGCAAGTTGTTCTTTATCTGCTTAATTGATGTTCTTATAGTTTTTGACAATAGTTTTGCTTCACTTGGAAAACATTATTTTAGCTTAAAGACTCTGCGGTTGAGAAAAGCTTTTAAAAGCTGAAACATTTAAAAGGAAAAGCGACACAAGCTAAAGTTTCTTTAAGTGTATTTCCATAAATGTAATTGGTTCTTTGACAGATTATCCAAATTATTGTAAATAATCCATTAAAGCAAAAAAAAAAATATATTTTCGAATAGCATTTGACTGAAGCTTTATTGCAGGTAATGGCTCGATTTTATTATGACAGTCTACTTAACAATAATATTCTTAGAAGCGGAATAAATACATTTCTTTACATTTCTGGAGCAGATGAATATTATATGACTTAAATAAAGTATCCATCGTCTGGCTGTAAAACTAATTAATTCAATGTGAAAAAGGATATAAAAAAGTAAATATCATATTAAAGACCATTTCAAAATAACTTCGAGCCTTGCAATAGTTGTTTTCAAAGCTACAAATTCGTCTAGTTCAATGCTGGTAGCGACTTCTTGTTTAAAAATAAGTCGACTTATCAAACTGTTTGTGTGCTGAACTTCTTTAGAAACCTTTGAAAAAATCCAGCGCTTTTCACACAAAACACTTAACTCAAGACAAACGGCTGTGTTGTATAAACAGCACATCAGTTTCAATGTTAAACTATCGTGTATTTCTATCGGCATTATTACTGAACGCATGAACAGTGATGTGAAAATAGACATCTGTAATTTAAAGAACATTTAAAAATCGCTTAAAAGGTTAAAGGTAGCAAACAATTGGTACCAAAAATGGGGTTGTTATAAAAATTAAAAATAAAGGGGGAGAATTAATATGTGAAGTAATTGAAAATATAAATTTAGTAAAAACAAATAAAAGCCCTGAAGATAGAAGAACTTAAATTGGATCAGTTGTAGCAGAAATTAAGGAAAGTGGAACTGGCAGTGGTTGGAAGTATGGGAGAACTATTAACCCTGGATGGTTTCTCTTCATTTTTGTACAATAAAATTACTCTTCGTTGAAGCGACGAGCAATTTTTAAAAATAATTCTAGAAAAACAACTTTTAAAAGCTAAAAACAAAAAAATTATAATAAAATTTAACATAAAACTTTATTTCTCTCTCAAAATTCGATACGAATTTGAGCAAACAGAAAAGGGTTTTATGATGAAGAGTAAATGAGCTTCATCGATTCGAGAAACAGTAACCATCCAGAGTTAAAGTGCTTGAAAGATGAGCTCAAGTGACACGAATTAAATATTGAGACATTAAATACTTTTGAAAAAAGAAGAAGAATTAAATATGTGGAATGGTAACATTAATTGAATTGTTAATGGATATGACGAGGGCAGGTCAATAAATTCCAGATATCTTGAATGAAACAAGGGTTTTTGAACAGACTTCTCTGAAATCTATACACTCTGCCAACTCAGAGTGGAGAATTAAAAAGAACTGAAATAATTTGCATGTTTCTAAAGGAGTTTTTGATTTTATGTCAACAGTCTAGGTATTTTATCTCCAAGAGGGATGAACCTACGAGACTCCAAAATATGTGGGTCACCTTGATGTTAAGGAAAATTCCGATGAACCAATATTTTTCCTGCTAGATTTTTCTTTCGTTCTTAATTTAAGACATGTTCGACATAAACTATTAAAGTAACTTATTTGACTACATTGGCCTGCTGCTTTTCCAACAGGGAAGTCAAATCTTGTTCGATTAACAAATAATTTTGTATTTTGGCTTAAGTTAAAGTTAAAAATAGTACAATTTATTTTCAATCTTTTGATCTGTGAGAAGCTTTGAAACCAAATATCAAAGTCACAACAAGAACTCACTGATCTGATTTAGCCCCAACGAAATGCGCATAGGAACTAGCTAAAACCCCTCAACTGATCAATTTGAATTTTTTAATAAGATTTTGGGAAAAAGGAACTTGCACATAATTAAAATTAAAGTACTTATCCCATGTTTCTATTTATTTGGTACTACAGAACATATTTTAAAAGTTTTCATTACCGAAGGAACCAGCTGATTTTAAAATAAACCCATTTTCATTGACACTATAAAGTTTGAGATCTGATTTCGCAAATCGCAGGTCTGTAGTCAAAAATATTTTCAAACTATTTTAAAATTTAATGCATTTCAAAATATATCCGAAAATAATTATCAGCGCCAGGCGAAGAATTATAAAAAAAACAGCAAAAATACTGCGAAATTTTACAGCTTTAAAAAAAAATCTGCGAATTGCATTGATCTCTTAAACGAGTCTCATTTATTTTCCTTGACTTCAGCTCATTTACATAATTTGCCATTCAAGTGAGAATTTCCAACTGAGTAAATTACCTGGGCCTACCGAAAAGTTAGCAAAATACAGCGAAAATACAAAAATATCTCAATGTTGCCGTTTTCAAAAATATAAAAAATGACAAGATTTTGTTGCTAATCAAACAAATTTAGTCTGCTATTCACGCTAAGAACTTATAGAAAAAAAGTTTATGTTGTGCATATTTATATAAAAATAACTTTTAAAAATGATATGTTTCATAAGTATTACCAATTGATAAAATAACTTAAAGTGTACCACAAAAGTGTGTGGTGAATGTATACACACGTGAGACTATATTATTTTGCTTTGCACTACTTTAATCAGCTTTCACGTTTTTAAATTATAAACAACCTTATTTTTTGATAGATATTTTAACAGCTGATCAACTACAGTTTTAAAACCATTAAATGGATGACCCTTTAAATATGAAATATAGTGTAACGTATTTGCAAGTGCCCATTAAAAGCCGGTAATTGTTGTTACGGCTATTGTACTAATATAACTCATATAAAAACAAAACTATTTGCTCTTTAGTCATGTTTTGCTGCTTTTTAATAAATATTCTCATTTATTTGTTTGTTTGGGTCAAATCTACAACCGACTGTTTCAGCATTTTTAACTTCTGATTGTTAATTCTCTTGACACACTTCGTTTTGTCCTCTTCTGTATGTCAATTTCAATATCGCATACATACATTTTTGATGTATATGTGCGCACACATACGCAGGTACATATTTTTATGGACTTAACACATGTTTTAGTAAATGTATTTATAAAATGTTTCTATAACAACAAAAACAACAACTTTCGTACTCGTATAACCCCATGCGTGGAGACACATCATGTGAAACAACAACAATAAAAACAAAGGAAAAACAACAATTTAAAATCAACTTGGGAGCCACATACTAACCCACATATATAATTTACGTGCGTATATGTACGGGATTTCGAGGCAATTTAACTCCAGGAAAAATAAAGTGTGACAATTTTATGTAGAAGTTCAAAAAAATCAATAATAAAATTGGGTAGACTTTTTAGACAAGCAAACTCAACATTTTATGTTTTAAACATGTTTTATTTTCGTGTTAAGGGTATGATCTCTGGGATTCATTTTCTAGGATGCCAAGGACGACAGTGATTCTTTGAAATGTATACAAAACTTTCATTAATTCGGTTCTTCCCGATTAACAATCACAGAAAACTCAAATAGTTGCTTTTGCAGATCATGTTTTCTGACAGCATACTTTCTAGGAATTACAAATAATCATCCGATTGCAAGTTAAATATTAGCTCAGTCAGAGGCTAAATGAATAGACGGAATAATAACAAATTTTTAATAGGGAATAATCCCTACTCGTTGAATAACTTGTTAAGGAGGAGATAGTGTTGAGTAAATAGACACAAAAATGCGAAGGCAGTGACAATGTGCGCTGTAGTACACACGGAGAAGGGTGCTGTAATGCGCACTTAATAGTAGATTCAAGTTCAAAACGATTTTTTATTACTTTTATGCTAATAATATAAAAAAATATGTTTATTTTGCACGTCTACACAAAAATACCTTTCAAGCCATAAATGCTTCGTAAATGTTTGTGGATAATAAGGCAGTTGTAAACGTACCACAAAAAACTCATACCATATGTTGTGACATCAGCTCTACTTGAAATAACGTAAATAATTTAATCGGATATAAGCAAATAGATTATGGGGACGGACAATTATCTACTGTAATCAAGCAAATACTAAAGAGTTATTAATAGGGAAGTAACGATATGCCTTTTTTCCGATACGACACTAAAAAATTAAAATTTCTTCGGGACGGGAAGGAAAATAATCAAACTTCAACCCAAGGACTTAACCATTCCATCAGCTTGATACAGTTCTCGTACGCTTTTTCATAATAAAATTGGTAAAAATAGAAACTGTTATCACATTCAACAAGTGATAATAAATAAAAATACACATGCCAACATAGCGGCTTTCGAAAACAGCTGTGCTGATCTGCTGTGTGAGTTAAATACATAAAACTTATACTGACTTTCCCTTGTGCTTTGGAATAATTATTAAATATTTCTGAAGTAAAAATACTTTTCGAACAATTAGCCTCTACAATTAAATTTATAACAGCTTAACTATTTCGAAAAAAAATACTTTTAAAAATAAAAAAAATATTTTTAGTTCCCATATAAATCTAAAATATTTTTTATCTTAAATTTTTAAAATGTGTATGCATTTCTTGGGTAACCAAATTGTATGGAAATCAAAAGCCATATTTAAATGTTTCTTATAAATTTTTCTCATATTCAATTACATGCAGTGGCGTGCTTCCAAATACAATAGATTCGAAATATAGCAGATGTTTTATCCAAGGTAGTTGGATTCATTAAATTTGGTTTGAAAGCTTAACGCTGGAAACTTTTTAACTTTCACGCCACTGTAAAATATTAAAGATCAAATTTTGTTTTCCTTGGGCAGACCATCATTCATGAATATCTTATTGCTGTTGACTTCTTTGTTATTGTTTTCCTCTGATGCACACACAATTAATCATTTTACCACAGAAATTAGATTTAAGCCATTTTCGCAATATTTCATTTCTGTAGTAAATCGAGTCTGGTCTTTCAGGAAAATTTATTTATTCTTTTGCTAAAATTATACTGGTTGGCCAAATGCCAGCAGAATTAGATATCATGTTTGGTGTTGTTGTAACTTCTAGTGTTTGTTTTTGTTGTTGAGTGTTGCTTTTATAATACATATTTCAATTGCTGGTTAAATTTACATGATGCCAAGACCCCATAACAATGGGCTCCTGAGTTTCATTGTTGGAACTTAAAATAATATTGGCTCTGTGACAGAAGTTTGTTAGTTATTTCATGGCTAAAATCATAATATTAAAATGAAACTCTTCAGGCATAAGCAAGCGGTAGGGAAATAACAGAAGGCATTAACAATTAATTAAAAATAAATTTTTAGAAAAGCTTTAAATGTAACAAAGAAATGCACTTTCGATGTTATCACAATTGAATTGCTTAAGAAATAAAATATTTGCAAAGTTGCTGATGATTTGTACAAAATTCTTTAACAGTTTTTATAAATTTTCATTTATTTTCCCTTAATTGTTAACAATCTTTCAATAAGCTTGTAACAACTTTATGTTTCAATTCAGATTTTTATTTCTTCTTGGTATTCTGTGCTGTGATTGTTAATTATCTATTAACTTTATTTTATATCAAACAAAAATCATCCCTGTTATTTATTGTATTTATGTAGAGATAGTTAATTTATTTAATGCTCCTATTAATTAACGTCTAGCATATCAAAAAAAGCCATTAAATGTGTATTAACTGGCTTTAAATCACGTGCAATATATTGTCAATTACAACTTAATAAAAAAAGCAGTAACAGAGCAAAATGTTGGCATGAATTTGTAAGCGGTGTTGAATAATTAAACATAAATAATCGTTATAATGAAAATAGAGACTTAACGCGTTCACATAATAAACGCAATAATTTGATTCCATCAGCATTTTGTTTATAAATATGAATATGTAGCGATACATGCAGCTGCAGAAGCGAAGTCAAGCTCTCAGAATTGTAACTTCTGAAGTATTTAAATGCACCAGGAACGGAGCGCTACAGGGGTGTGAAAGCTGGCTAAATGAGTTGTGAATTTCTCGCACATACTGACGGATGTGAACAGAAATTTTTTTTTTATAAAAAAAAAAGAGAATTTTTTTTTATAAATTAATATTTTTAAATTAAATTTTTAATACATTTTTTGGTTTCTTGGCTTTTTTACTCAGCATCTGATTTCCTTCCCACAGGCACCGTCGTCATTAGTTTTTCAATACTCTTTTAATTAATTGAAAAATTTTAGTTGCCCAATCATGAACATGATACTGAATTTTCCTGATTAGCATGTGGTTGAATTGATTGCTGTTGGCCTGTTTAGCTGATGAGGAAGGCATTGCTTTGGTTACCAAACAGTACTAAGCAGGGTTGCAAAAATTGTACGTTTTTTTTGGTACAGACTCATCACAATTTGGTACAATTTGCAAACTTTTTCATGTGATTTTTGTCAAACAGATTTTTTTGGTACGAAAAAGTACAATTTTATAAGAAAAATAAGATTTTGATGGTCTCATATTGCAACCCTGGTGCTGACACCGATTGATACTAAGAATCGAGCGCTCAGTAGATTTTATATATTACAAAATGGTCTCACGTTAAACGAATATTTCTTAACCTGACCTCAATGTTCACAGAAGGTTGAAGGTTGTGAACATATTCGGCAAGATAATATCGAAGTAAACCAGAACTACACAATAAAAAAAAATCTGCAGATTTGTTATTGCCCGTTTAGAGTCAGATTTCCAAGATAGAACTCCAGCTATTGCCGAGAAGCGATTGGATTTTAAAAACACTCGTTTACTACTTAATAGAGATTGACAAGTACCGATTGTTAGCTTATTTTCGTGACTACCGATAGTTGCATTCTGCAATCGATTAATAACACTGCTCAGCACCCAAATCCTCCTTTGAATAAAACTATGTGGACTAGATGGATTTTGATGCGCTAAACTCGAATCCATTTTCGGGTTTTTTCCATCACGTCCAGATTTTTTTTATGGGCGTGGCAATTTTTTGCCTCTAAATTAGCCAGGTATGTAGACATATTTCACCCTAACTCTGGAACGAGTCATCCGATTTTAAAAAGTAAAACGCCAGAAGATGTAGCAAAATTGTTTTTATTTTAGTCAAATTCAAATTTTTTTTATCTCTTATCGTTCTGGAATTATTCAGAAATTAATCGAGAAAAAATTTTTTTTCCTGCAAAATTCGTAATTTTTTTCAGATTAAAAATGGAATTTAAAAAAATTTAAAGCAAATATTCAACACTTTGCACTTTTCTCTAATAGCTACAGATCTGAGAAATAAAAAAGCTATAAACCATAAAAATCGGTTAAAACATTTAGATTTTATTTTCAATTTACTGCAGGTACCCAATATTGTTATGCAACCAACCTTTCATATGCATGAGGATAGCATTTCGTTAGATGAACAGGTAAAGGAACTAAAGTACAACAGTATCTTGCATGGTTCTTGGATTTAAAAACTATAATATAGTAGTTTTCATTAACCTGTAATTCTAAATCGAGAAGATTAGGGAAGATTCTAGTATTTATTGTAGCAGTTTATGTGGAAATGGATAGACAATAAGTGAGTTAGTTTTGATTTGATATCTTGCGGTTAAAATCATTTGGCAATCCAACAAGTAAACCTTATATTCCGAATCAAACTGATCTGAATAACTTAATTCGTGAATTAGTGCTCTTATGGATTCTTTCATTGCTTTATTTCTTTACACAACAAGAAATATACTTATTTACTGCTGCCAATTTTAACCGCACGATAAAACTGAATCTGGACCTGATGGAAAAAACCCGAAAACGGATTCGAGTTTAGCGCATCAAAATCCATATAGTCCATATAGTTTTGTTAAAAGGAGCGACAAAAAGTTATTTTTCGCAGAGCAGTGCAATTAAAAACAATCGATATATTTTAATTAACATCGATAGTAAATGATACACTTCAATAAAAATACAATCAAACTTTGCATTGATGTATCAGCATTTATAAGATAAAATAGATGATGATATTAATAATAAATTTTTTGCTATAGATTCAAAAGCCAGCAAACGACTACGAAAATCTTTATCAGACGTTTCCAAGTCGTTTCCATGGGTCTTTTTTATTTTTTTATTTTAGTTGTCTTATATATATTCAACTGAGAAAAAAGTTCTGTTTTGTTAGAAAATATTTTGCTTTGCAATTCAAGTGCAATAAAATGCATTTTATGAGAAGGAAAAACAACTTTCTTGCTATCACGAAATCATCGTCGATAGTTTTCCCATATCTTTTCATATAAATCGATACTTAAATATATTTTTAAAAATTATTGCAATATTTCGATAGCGCTACTATCGATAGTTTTCCATCTCTATTAATTTATAATAACGTTGCCAAAACCTTGAGTTCTTCATGGACGAAGTTGTTTTTATATTATCTCCACGATACACATCTCGTTCATTATAGTTTTCTTAAGTTGTCTTCACCTGCTCTTGTTTGTATATTAAAAGAAATATTTTGCAACTCTTCTCTCGCTTTTATCTTTGCATCTGTCTACTCTTCCTTACAGTTCGTATATATTTAATGATTGATTGCACAGTCCAATTAAGATACAGAGTCTGCTACGAACTTGCCCGTACAAATTTGCAAGAACTTTGCAACATTTTGTTTATCTAAAATTTGTTTAAACAAACTCTACAGCCATTTGAAATACTATATGTACTTAATTTGGTTTTGCATAAACAATTATACACGAAGATGTTCCAAAAATATATAAGTATGTATCTCTTTTACCTGAGTGCATTAGTAATACTCGTTTGTTTTGTTCTGTCTTAATAAATTATTTAAACATGAAATTTTTATGTTCGTGCACTCGTGCTTGTGCATGCAAAATAAAGTTTTTGCTTAATTTGTTTACATTTTTGCTAAAACAAAAAGAGGCTTAAACGAAATCTCTTACAACATGCTAAGCACACTTTGAGCGAATGTAAATAAAGATAAACACAAACAAGTGGAAGAGAGAATAGTTGGCAGAAATGCTGCGTTGACTCGGCAGATTAATGTGACGCGTGACGCGTTGCTATGGAACTGCTAGTATTTCATTTGAAAAAGATGTATGAGAAATAAATTGGAAATAATTTTTTCAAGATGATTCATTTGATTTGCAGTGAAAGTCGATTAAGAAGTTAAATAAATATCAATCTATGTTTGTTTTTTTAATATGAAGCAAAAAAAGCGAATGAATAGTTTTATGGTTTTAAAGCGTGTTCACACGGTGTGTAGATGTTTATTAAACACCGGCAAGAATACTTGTGCAACTAATTCGTTGTTTCTTTATTGAATACATACATGTGGAATTAAACATCCTAATTGTGTAAGACGTTGGCGTTTGCATACCGGAAGCAACAATATATATTTATTGTACTGGAAATATACAGGAGTTTTGTCGTTGATAGCCCACAGTGCAGCTTAACTCCCAGAATTTTCTGTTGATGTTTCCATCTCCTTTTGAAGGGAATTTTATGGTTTTCGTGGACAAGCAAATTATTTTGATTAAAACGCTTTTGATTGCAGTCAATGTCGACTTGTTTTTCTAAATAATTAACTAATTCTCTATGCTCATGATTTCTTTTACAAAAGTACGAGTGTATGTACACTTTTCCGCTCCATATCAGGCCAAAGCAGCAAACGTTTAACTTAACGCACACAATTGACGTTTTAAAAATTCACCCTTAACATTCAAATGCTCCGTTTACTGTTCGTCAACGATTTATAAAAAAGAAATACATAATGAGCTTAAGGTTAATGTAACACTAACCGACTTTTAGAGAACTCAATGAATGTATTTCTTTTTCTAAATATGATTAAAGAAAAAAAAAGAAGTGAATAGGAAACGTAACCTAAACCATGAACTATGAGTGGGCATAAAATGATGATGTCAACCAGTCTGAAATGAAATCAAGTGGAAAAGTAGAAAATCGTAAAGAGAAAGCAGACAAAATAATTTGATAACTTTGCAAAACAACTCGTGATAATCCGGTATGAAAATGCTTTTCAATGGCGATAACGAAGAAAAAACATAAAAAATTCCAACTCCAAAGTTTTCAGGAGGCACAATTTAAATTTATGCCGCTCGTCTACTCCTGTTGCCCATTAAAATAATAACTTCTCCAACTGGCATATAAATATTTGAGTTTAAGCTTTTTGGATCAATTATTACTACGGGTTTTCAACAAATTTTTTGCTATATCCGAGGTCTGTTCAAAGAATAATATGAATTTAATTTTTCTCCAAAATTATTATGCATCAATTTCTATTTTGTTCTCTTAAAAGTAGCCCCACTCAATCATGGGCCAGACTTATTTTAAATTCTCGAAATAGTTCTGAGTGCACTTTTTGTTATGTCTTTGAGGTTTGGAGTAATTTTAAGCTCCTCAATCTTAGTTAAACGTCATTTTTTATGGGTCTCTTTAATCTAGGGGGCAAGATAAAGCCGCGGATGGCCAACTCTTGCAAATACGGTGCCCGAGGCTTAATTGTGGCGCCAAATATAATTCTTCTTAAATCGAAATTTTGAAAACCACTTCGCTGTTACACGCTTCATTCCCAAAATCTCCGAAATAATTACCCATATGCCAGCTTCTTCAGCAAACTCTCTAACGATGATGCGATGTTTGTCCATAACAATTTTTTGCAGGGCGAGCGTCATCATTTGAAAAGCTTGTAACTCTCGTAAAAATATTTCTGACTCAGACTACAATCGCCGTATTCCGACTGTTAATATTTCAAGTGCTTATGAATACTTAATACCAAAAAGAAATCTATTCTATGCTTTTTAGTTCTTCAACCGATTCCCACGTGATATGTGATTGATGTGGTTTTCAGTTACTATAACAAAATCGGGAATACTAACTAATCAAATATATAGTTTCGGAGTTAAAAGAATCCCTTCTTAAGAATTTTTCCGTTCACGATATCTCACGGATTAAAGGATTTTGAACTGGCGACGATCGGCGGGGTTCTTAAATATCAGAAGCTGATTAGACATCGATCGATGAAGTCACTGAAAAGTTATTCCAAAAAACAACTTCAAAAAATGCTTTTTATTATTTATGTTTTTGTGCCGGCATTCGCGTTCACGAATATGTTTTATTAAACTCGTATGGCACTCGCGGATATGAAAAATTGTGTCTTAATACTTCACTAACATTTTCAGACCATTAATTTTGCCAACAGACTTTATTTCTTGACGTTATAAACTAATTGAGTTGTTACGTGTATCTCGTTAATAAAATCTTTGGCTCGTCTGAACGTTTCTCATCTAGATTATTTAAACAGAGCGCTCAAATATTTAATATGTATTAAAAATCCGATGGGAAAATCCACAACCGAAGTGGAATAATATTATTCGTTTGTACGTGTTGCGGTGCTTTTGATTTCAAACAATTATTCAATTTCATAAAAATATCTCTATAAGAAAATATTATCTTTTGATAATGAAGAAACGTACAAGAAATTCAATTGTATTCATAAACACGAGAAACACAAAAGTTTTCTTCAAAATATTTTTAATATACAACAACAAAAATTTAAAGATGTCAGATAAAACGAGAGTAGAAAAATGTCTTTAAAATGTTGGCATTGAAGAAAACTTTTGAAATAATTTCATCTACCAGCCCGCTATTGCGGGGAAATAAATCCATTTTAGTTTTTCAATTTAAATAACAAAAATTATGTCTCATAACGAAATGCGGACATGGCGTACATTTTTATTAGGTGTACACATGCGAGAGGGAACACTTTTTTATTAATTTTTGATTTTTAGCTGACAAACTCCTGTTCTGCTCTTGCTGGAATGCATATTTAATTACATTTCTAATGAACGTGTCCTTATTAAGGCCTGTTTGTTATGAACAAACATATTTGTACTTTTCACATGCTTGTGAAAAAATAAAACAAAAAGTATTTGCATTAATTCTCGAAAGTGATTTGGAAAGTGAAAATGTGTTGCCTACACTCACACGAATTTTCGTATATTTTTATAGAACGATATGAATCTGCGGCCTCCTTGTAAAACAACTTAAAAATATTCACTCAAATATTCAGCACAGCAAATATGCTGTTAAGGAACATCCTGCCGAATTCTGTGAGTGTGTATGCGCGCGCTTCCAGCAATTTAAAAATTAAACATCATTAGCAAATTTGTTTTCGTAACTAATTATTGTCGGAGTATGCCTACCTATTGCTCTGTAGCACGCCCATTAAATAATTGCGTTCATAAATAACAAAAGCTGTAAAGTTGTCTGAGCCAGACTTACGTGAGTTGTAACACGTTGTGTTATTGACGACTTTTAAACGTGTACAAATACAGCACACAGCGGGACATAGAAATTTTCGTTTAATATTTTTAGAATGCCAAATGGCACACATTAACAAAACTAAATCTTGTAAATGTTCTGTGAATAATTTAAAAGAATTTTTTCTAGGAAAAAATTGCTTCTTTTTATTACAATTATGGGAGCAAACATTTTATTTTATTAGGTTAGGCTGGATTCAAGGAGCTATCGAGATTACTCAGAGGGCATAAAGCCCATTGGATTCCCAGGGGATTGTACCCAACACATTTATAAAAAGTTCTAATACCAGCTCCTGGGAACCAGCCAGAACTTTTGACAAGGCCCAGTAGTTAACACACACACTAAGAAACCTAAGACCTGTTATTCGACCCCGGCCTCATTCATGAACACGCTCTCGAATTTGTCTGATCTGCTTTAGTGAGTAGTTTTGTCAACTGTTCTCAGTCGTTTCAATGACGAGGCTTAGCCGCTGAACTTTACCGAAAGCGATTGACACCATCATGTTCTAAACAGGATAATACGATTTCGGTGCTATAGAAAAAATTCGCTAGCGAAGTGGGAACTAAAATTGTTACAACGATTTCTCCATCTTCTCACATGTCCCCTGACCACTTCCACTTCTTTGAAGACTTGACACAATACACGGGTCACAATACACGGGTCAGACTCCAAGAGTTGGTCCTATAAAGACAAATACAGATTTCCCCGGAAACGACAGCCCACATGTCAAAGCCTGTGCTATTAAGTGGCCGGATAATTACAGCAGATGTTGTATGAACTAATCTTCTTCTTCGTCACAACAACTCCTGCAACGACATTCGTAGACATTCCAGCATGCTGACTCCAGCCTAGTACGGCAGCGGTTTATTTTGGAGTGTTGGGAGCTACTTGGGCCAAAGGGTCTTGACTGCTCAGCAGATGTTGGTTGTAAACCAGCTGTGTGCCCCTTTCTCTGCGCCCACTCCTTAACCATGTTTGGGAGCTTAACTAGGGGAATATCAATATCCCTTCGTGAGTCTGCTTTATTCAGATTCGATTCTGCTCTCTTTCAAGTCAAGGTAGAGCTTAAATGCATGTTAGTACACCAACACTTCAGGAACTTTGAATCCAGGATAAATAGATCCCAACAATTCTATTTGCAATGGTATAAGTCCCCACCTGAAAAATTGTTGAGGTTTCAGGTAGCCTACAAAATACCGAAATGCTGAGACTCTCGAAATATGTGTCCGCTTTGGAGTAGCCCGCAAAAAACAAGACAGCATTCCTATCAGGGGACTGTATTTAAAGCAGTTTGTAGAAATTCATTAAAGGGGTCATGTAACCAGTTTGGCTCAACAGGACCTGCTCTCCAACCTTCTGAAGAATGATGCCATTTTCCATAAGGTCATGCTTAACGTCGCCTGACTACAACTTAAAAGTATCTCCAAACTAATTTAATTCTTCTGTCTGAAAGGAAAACAAATTTGACCGGAACAATAAGTTTGTGATTTTTTCAATGAGTCACCGGTACTCCGCGATCTCGTTATTTGCAGAATACGCGTTAAATCTTAAGCAAACGATGTCACATGATATCGTTCTGTCAATAAAATATATTTAAAACAAAAACAAATTCTAAAATTTTGTATTTATTTATATGAATTTTGTCGACAGAACGATATCGAATGGCATCGTGGGACGGGCGGATAGTTTTCACAATTCTTTCGGCTTGAGAATTCCATCAAAATAAGTATTTAATAAAATTCAGTTAAGACTTAAAGGTTAAGTCGAGTAATATTATGTCCACAAGGACATGATAAATATGTGAAAGGATAGGGGAAAATCATGCCTTGATTTTCCAATGCACACAGAACAGAACAACTTGTGAAAGTCGTTACACTTCCATCATCTGTACTCTCTGGCATTCCTTTTTGTCGACACTTTTTAGGTGGGTTAGTTGGAAGTTGATTTTTATTTGTGAGATAAAGTCATCTCCTTCCGTCGAAAAATTTCTGCAGGTTCAGGGACATGAAATAGTTAATCTGATAAAAAAAATTTGTGGCCTAATCCATTAAGTCTTGTCCAGAAAATAGAACATTTAATGGCGGTCGATTGTGAGTGAACGCGGCACCCATCCTGCGGAAAGCTCTTCTAAGACCACCTGATCATTCAACATTTAAACCATTGAACGAAATAATATACGAGAATTGTATTAACACGAAACCGACGATATCACACTTTATAACCCTGTTAATGCATTAAGTCTGTTAAATAAGTCACACGATTTTAAGTTTCGTAGGACGGAATTTCATTTACATAATCAAAAGTAGTTCGTGGATACAAAAATACTCGTACTTTATTCCCCATCCCTGCCTGATGCTGTTAATGTAGTTAAAAATAATGATGATGTTTATGGCTCTGCTGCTCCTGATGTTTGTGTTGTTTGCATTTCTGTTTTCACAGACACTGACTGGCGCCTTGTAGTCTGTGGCTTAAACTGTATCCTCTTCTTCTATTCTAAAACAGAAAAATAAAATCTTATGATGGTAGTTGTTGTTTGTTCTACAATTCTTATGTTCTTTGTGGTATTTCAATATCGATTTTTTTTTTGGGTTTTTCTTTCAACTTGTCTCATTCAGTATTCATGACGTGGTTGGGTGTGTGCGAAGTTGTTAAGATAGTAAAAAAAAATTTGGCCAAAAATGCAGCAGAATTGACTTTAATTGTATCTACCACTTATTTTTCTTCTGCTTTATTCTTTTGAAGATTAAAACCGTCACATGTGACTGCAATTCTCTTGTATCGAATATTAAAGAACAAAAGACAAGAATCACTTAATTTTTAGTATTTATTTATTGTCTATTTAACGTGGTTTTATTGCCCAAAGGAATCGCCATGGAAAATCATTTAGCCTTCATTTATAATCGACCTGAATTGTGAAGGCTACTGTAGTATCTGAAGCAGGAGTTATGAATCATTGATGTCAAGTTTAGTCATGGCAAAATTTACTAGATTTTATAAGTCAGGCAAACAGGAAATTTTGGATTTTAATTTCTTTTAAATCCTTTTCAAATTAAATTCATACCGTTTTGCTTTGTCTTGTCTGCCACAATCAGTCTTTGAATCCTTTTGGTTTGTTTAAATTTTAACTCTGTCGTACCGATGATTATAATGAAATTACAGAAACTTGTTTTCCTGTATCCTGTAATAAGATTAATTTTTTAAGTCTGCTCGTATCTCATTTGAATTTCTAAATGAGATATAATTCAAAGGCAACTACACAGAAATTAAAGAAATAGTTTTATAATAAGAAAAGTGTTCGCTTCATATTGCTTGTCTTGTTTCAAAGGAATAACTTCGTTTTAGTTTTTATTACCTTTTTAATTTCCCTGTGCCTTTTTAAAACGATAAAAATCTAGACAGTATTCATGTTAAGATTCTGAGAGAAAGAGACTTGGAAATAAAAGCACCACTAGCAGCAGTAGCACATCTCATTTGCAACCTCAAATATTAAGAATATTCACGGCTAATGGGTTTTAACAGTGACAAAGAGGAAAAAACTAGCACAACTAATTTTTAAAATCTTAAATCTTATGAGGTCCCCCATTTACATTTTCTAATAAAATAAATGAGAACAACTCGTAAGGACTTGCCCACGCTGGTCTACAGACTACAATAAATTGAATGAATACATGAATTGTGCTATTTATTTGAGCTCAACTGTCAGCTCACTTGCTTATTCCTTTAAACATTTATCAACTTACGTGAAGCATATGTTTCCTAGACTATATGAATGCCTCGAGATAACTGCAAACTATTTTTAATATTAATGCTGAACGCAATTACTTTTACACGTACGAGAAGCGGGACACACAAGAACACAAAATTTATGAATAAGTAAATCAGTAGCTGGCAAGGAAAAATATCTTAAAATTTATTAAAGTTATACCAGCGTTGGAATTTTCTTCATTCCACAGAACTTTAATACGGATTAAATGAGTTAAGGTATTTTCCACAAAATAATTCTTAAACAAAATAAGTAATTTCGTTGTCTTAACAACGTCATTATTATTGTTCCTTTTTATATAAAGAAAAATTCAAATAAAATATAACAAATTTGTTTTAAATAAATTGTCTTGCGAAGGACCTGCCAGGACATTTGCAAACTTAAATAAATATCTGACAACATTTTAATTGAGAAAAGCGCAGTTTTCACACAAGTGCTACGGATTTAATGAAAATGTATTTGCAACTGAAAACTGGCATTTCAAACAATTCAGTTAACTAAAACAATTAAAACAATTTATTAAACAAACTTTGAATTTACAATAAGATTAAAATGCATTTTGTTCCAATTATATAATGCTTAATATTCATTCGTAACACAGGTTTCGAATAAATTTTATTTTTTATAAAAATTAACAATAAATTGATTAGCAGGTTTCTCTGTTACTTATTGAAAAGTTTTCCCTTGTTAATCTTTAAAATAAATGTTTTGAGTTCATTGATAAAAATTTTAAATTAAAAATATTTGTTGATCTTTTTGTAATTTGCCCAACAAAGTTTTTGTTTGAAACTGCGAACAAATCGTTTGGTAAGATTTCTAACTCCTAATTAACAGTCATTTAATTTTGCAAACCAGTTACCACTTATCCAGCAAATGTAAACTATTTTTGTAAACTTTTATGCTGAGAATCTAGAAAAATTATTTTTATTTTGCATGTCTGCACAAAAATACCTTTTAATTAATAAATGTTTTATCAATATAAATGGAAGATGAAAAGCTTACCACAAAAAAAAAAAAAAAACAAGTAAATAAAATGTTAGGATTTTCATATTTTAAACTTTTTAAGTTTCCCTAAACATAAATATATAGTAGATATTTCTTTTAATAATTCCAACTGAACAATTTTACACAAATCGCAAATATTACGAGCATTCGCATAATTGTAAATTTTTCTCAACGTGTTCAAAATTGAAAATGTGCCAAAAAATTAAACACTGAAAACAAACATGAATATTTTGTTGCGAGAATAAACAAAATTTACTCTAAAATTATTAGAAGCGGAAAGCTGATTTAAAACGCCTTTCTATCGCTAAAACTTTTAGATATTTAAAAGTATAAGACAAAAAATGTTTGAAGTATTTAAATATAAAAGATATGAAATTACAGATAAAACCATTTTAGTTTGGATTCGATTTTAAATCCGACAGCTCATCCAAATCTTATACACTCTACAATTTGTGGTACATTTTTGATTATCTTGTTGGCATTTAATGTTGATTAAAAATATATATTAGAAAGGGTATTTTTGCGTAGTTGTGCACAATATATTTGAAATTATTAAAAAGTGTTTTAAGTTAAATTTTCAATCCGAAAAATTTTAGTCTACATTTTTCCAAAGTACCCAACAACATATTTATGTATCGGTTGTTATTAATTTTAAAATTTTTTCTATACCTGTTTTTGTTCGCTTAAAGCGTTTCCTTTTCGAGAATCAACATGAAAATAAATGTTTTTTTTTTTTCTTATTTCAATAGATTTCTGTTTTCCTAAAGTCAAGAAATCTTGTGATGCGACGTTCTTAAGTTTTCCAATTAATGAAATAAAGCATTTTTTTCGAACGACATGGACGTTAAACTTAAGAATTTTGTTAAAAGAATCAGGTGAAGTTTTAAATTTCGCGCTCAACGATGAGCGCTTTTAATGTCAGCACACTATCCGTGAACATGTTTTTACAGTTTCACCTATTTCATGGTGAGCCATGAAAGTTTGAAGTATCTCACGCATTTGCCGATTTAAAAAAAAAGAAGAAATTCCAAAAAATGTTGTGTAAAAGGCCTTTGAAACATGGAGGTACGGTGACCGCACTCTAAATTCAGGAAAAATGTTTACAACTGGTACACGTATTTCAAAAATGGTCGCCCTGGGCGCCCCAGTAAATCAAAAGTCAATAAAAATGTTGAGAAAGTAAAGAAACCTGTTAAGGAAAATCGTCGAATCACTATTAGAGAAGCAGCTGAGGATGTCGGTATATTGACTGGCCCATGCCATGCGAGTGTAGCGGCGGAGTTTGTTTCGTCTGATATCCAAAAAGAAAACGGTGATCATGACTCTGCCACCGTAATCACCTCTTGGACCTCTGTGACTTTTTCAGAAAAGAGCCATAAAAGGTCGGCGTTTAAGACTATTGAAGAGATAAAAACCAAATCGCTGAGAGAGCTCACGGTCATACCTAAAATTGCATATCACAGCTGATTCGAGGTGTGGTTGAAAAAGGGCACAAGTTTATTATATCTGAGGGGTACTATTTTGAAGGGGACAAAAGGGAAATTTATCATAAAATTTTAATTTATTTTATATTTTGAGCGAAATTTTCATGTCCATTGAGCGAATTTCGACCATTGGGCAACCCAAGTGTAGATTAACAAAAACTCCGTTTGCTATAATTTTGAATTTTTGGCATTTCATACTTTACAAAAAAATCAATTCTTTGAAACACCTGACGAAAATGCTAAAACCTTTTTTCCAAAATGTTCCGTATGAATTGATTAATGAGCTCTAGAAGACTGTAAACCTCTTATAGCTGGAGTATCACACTGTTTGTTTAGTTTGCTATACGAGTATTGGCCTAATTTGTTTCCACAACAACAGTTTTATATGCTGGTACATGAAGTGCTTTCATTAGTCCCATTGAAAATAAAACACCCGAAAAAGGCTGCATGTGATTTTGGTTGCTCGACGTGCCAGAAACGTCGATTTTTCAAACTGAATTCTATTTTCTTTTGAAACACTTCCCTCCACATGTCACACACTTTGTTTTCGTTCCTATTATTGTGAGTGTTGTTGTTGTTGTTGTCTATGGTGTTCACAATAAAGTGGGTGTAATGGCAGTTGGCCCATTAAATTGCAAAAGTCTGGTTGCTAAAATCACACATTTCGCCTTGTGTATTTACACATGCAGGTGTTTAATTCCACTAGAGCTTAATTGGATTGTTTTGCTGTTTTCTAATCTGAAGCCTTATTCATTCTGTTCCTGTTGTTGTTGTTGCTGTTGTTCACAAACTACACAATTTTGATAATTTTTCATCAACTGATAAGAAGTTTGATTGTAAATACGAGCAGATAAACGACTACAAGCAGGCAAAGAAATGTTTCTATTTTTAAATTTAATTGAAAGTATATGAAGAGAGATGAAATTAAAAATGTGTTGAAATTCGAAAATCAAATCATGTGTTTTATAATTAATGAGGGCAATACCTCGCCTAGTCTATTTGCTAACACTCATTAATATTACAAAAATGTCCGCCGTTTGGCAACCGCAGCAGTTAAAGACGAAAAACTTGGGAGATAATCTGTTTCATCAAAGATTTTCTTATTTTAAATGGTTATTGAAATGTTCTTAAAAAAAACTGGAAATTAATGATTATTTTGGTTGTGGGAACGACGACATTGTCTAACGACACTTCCTACCCTGTGATAAGATAATTAATTATTCAAGTGCTAATCTGTTGTCATTAATGACTATTTTTGTTTTATCTAATGTTTTTCTAATTACGATTTGCTATCACTGATTCATACTCTCAGAAATGTAATTTT
Source organism: Linnaemya vulpina (assembly GCA_963675445.1). Taxonomy (NCBI): domain Eukaryota; kingdom Metazoa; phylum Arthropoda; class Insecta; order Diptera; family Tachinidae; genus Linnaemya; species Linnaemya vulpina. The sequence continues at coordinate 43,219,721 of OY776278.1, read as the reverse complement.
ATAGAATTTGAAAAAGTATACAAGTAACACAGAGGGGAAGTCTATTAATTCTTTTCATCGATTTTTTTGTTTATAAAAGCATCAGTTAAGGCGGACTTATGAACAGAAAAGAATAGCTACTAAAAATATGTTATACAGTGCTATTGGTTACTATCCTAATAGAAAGAAATTATACAAGATGTAATTTGTATTTGTAAAATTTAATAAATAAATGTAATTTATACCAGGTTAATAAAATGAATTGTCGTAAAAAATTTGTATTATAGACTCTAGAGGCCTTTAAAGTTTATTTAATTTTAAGTTGTTCAAAATATTGTGTGTTAATTTACTAAAAATATTGTTCATTTGCTGTGTTTAGGTCTATATGCCTGCATTGAATTGGTTCTAACACAAGATCATCAGTAGACTTGAAATTAATTTCAAAATAATAAAAGCTCTTTGCTTATACACAAACATTCATAAACCAACTGAGAATTACATGGTAAATACTGCGAATAAACAAATTTCTTAGTTTCGTATTGCCAACTTCCATTAAGGAATCCGCTGTTTAAATATTTTAATACATTTTTTAACAAAGTCCCATTTCAAAGCCCTACAGTCAGGTTATATTAAAATATATAAAATATTTCATTAAGCTAATCTATTAAATCACAACAAGTTAATCTGAATTACAACAAGAGTGAAATATAAACTGTTTTCGAACTAAATAAACGTTAATTATTTAATAAAATCGCATAGAAAGACACCAAAATTACGAAATAAAAATCTTTAGTATGATATAAGAGAAATAAATAAAATTTTAATTAAAACCATAAAAATGTTAAAATGGCATATGAAAAAGGGCAAAAAGTGCAACAATTTTATAGATAAAAACCATGTTGGTATGTTACAATAAATTTGTTATTAATATTTGAAATATCGTATTGGTAGTAGATAAAAAGTTATCAAACAAAATAACACTTCATTAAATATGATTTATGAAGCTGTAATTTTGCAAATTAGCTTGAGGTCGCGAAACTTATGGTTTTTCTTTTCAAGAAAACGGTATTTTCTTTTCTAGAAAAAAGGCAACATGTTTTGACTTCTTTTTTGAAAATTGACAGTTTACAGGAGTTTTGAAACAGAAATAAATTCCTCTAAGGGATCTTGGATTTATTTCTAATAAAGTCTTTAATTTCAAATGACATAATGCTGCCATTTTCTATCAAAAAAGTGTAAGAAATGTAGCGTTACTTTTTTTTTTAGAAAAGAGAACATGATATATACACAAAAACTAATTTTCAAGGAATAAAGAATTCTTTATAAACGGCTCGGAAGGGGATTTGATTCTAACGATGAAGTCATCTCACAAACAAATAATTTTTTGTGATTATTTTGACAAGGGATAAGAAATTTAATAAGCTTTGGAAGAAGTATATCGAGCATTTATTATGTCCAAATGTGTGTTTCATTGAAGACATGAAACTTGAGACATACCCCTTAATTGCGCAATTAGGGAATTTTTCGCAATTAAGGCCTTAATTGACCACAATTTATCATACAATAAGTCAATTAGTTAATTCAGCAATTAGTAGTTAATTGTCTCACTAGCCAAATGTCAATAAATATACCTACATATAAACAGAACAAAATAATGAAAAAAATTAATAAATAAACAAAAACGAAATGGCTGGTGAAGAAGGTGGATCTTTGAGTTCCATTTTGATGGAATAATGAACGGAGCAATAGCTGCTGCTTTATCAAACTTTGTAAATTTGTCGTTTTCCTCTTTCTTTTTTTAAGCACTAATAATTTTTTAATCAAAAATCGATTGCAATGACTCCCAGAGCTTCATATTTCTATTATATGCAAGTAAAATTTCCTTTAAACCAAAATTTGCATCCATTTTTTAAATTAAAAAAATACGAATATTCACGAAACAAACAAAAACAATATTTTTTCAGCTGTCAAATGATAAAAGAGTCAGCTAAATTGAGTATGTGTGAACAGTAGATTTAATTGCGCAATTAAAATTAAATTGACTCAATTAAAAATGCATGTCTGAACACGGTATTAAGTGCTTGCATATGAGAAAATCCCATTAGCTGACCTTAAAAATTGTTTGTAATATATATATTAATTTATTTCGTTATAGGAAAAAATATACACACTTTTAAATCTTTGATGTCCATGTGTTACAAAACGTAAACGAAATACAAAGATTTTGTTGTTGCATTTCTAGCAAATTGAAAACGCAGAACAAAATATTTATATTGTGTGAATCTATATAAAAATACCTCTTGAATCATATATAGTTGATCAATATTCGTTGAAAATTACCAACATGAAAGTGTACCACAAAAAAATGGTTGCAGTATTTATAGGCCCTGCTCTGTAAATTAACATGAAATGAGATCGGCGAACTTTGCTAATAGAAATATTTTCTTATGTTGTTGAAAAATTTTCACTATATAGACTCAAATATTAAATTTGAAAAAAAGAACTATCATTTATGAACGTCTTCAGGATATTATATATGTATTTCAGAAATCGTGCCATATCAAATCGACTTGATTTACAGAGCCGGGCCGTACATATAAGATTTAGGTGCTAATGTAATATTTTTATGGTAAATATATGTAGATGATCCGATGGAAAGCCCGGTATATGTACCAAATACATTCTATTTCATTTCTGCTGACAATTTTGCAAAAATTGTAATTCTGCGTTAAAGCGTTAAATTATGCTTTTCTTTTCTATTAAAAGTTAAATAAAATATCTTTCACGTAGTCTTTGTTATAAAATTGAATTTGTATCCTGTTTTATAACAAACAAGAAACTAAAATTCTAGATTAACAATAAAAAAGTTTATATAACAATTTATGTAGCGTGCGTCACGACTTGTACTCTTGCAAAAATTGCTTTACGATCCTTTGAAGTTGTTAGATTGTTTGTTTATTAGTTTTTCATAAGTATTTTTCGATTGTATGTAGTGAGGAACATACATATCGCCACCTAAAATGCAAAACAATGAATCTTTGTTTTACAAAAGTTTACAGGAGAAAAGTTATAAAATGGTAACTATTTATAATATTGAAACAAAATTTTTCAAATCTAGCTATTTTTAATAGTTTGATTTTAATCTAGACTTGAAAATTTTGTTTCAATATTTAAAGTTGTTTGCATTTTATAACGAATTCAGCTTTTCCTGCTAAATTTTGAAAAATAGTAATACGTTACTTTGAGTTTCAGGTGACTATATATTCATATAGTGAGTGCATTAAAATTAAAAATACAACTGTTTCTGATAAAACCGACAAAAAAATGCTTTATAAATCAAAACACATGCGCACCTACACAACGAGCAACTGGAGACTTTTTTAAACAAAATTTAATTTCTTTAATAATCGATCAAGACAAGTGGAATTATCTTTTAAGCTTTCACATGACGTGTGTGTTTGCCAGTGGCACGCAAACATTTTATTTCCATTTTTATTCACGATTGATTTAAAAGTAAAAGTTTGAAATGATTTATGGCTTCTGCGGGCAGTAGCTGTTGTTGAACAAAAACGGTTGGATTGCAAAACATCGGGCTAGATGATCGGCTGTACTCAAAAAGTTGGGATGTATCGCAGCTCCCTGACAAGTGCCGCTCTTTGTTTTGTAATTTAGGAAAAAATTCTTAAACAAATAAATTTTATGCCCTATTGACTTTCGGAAAGCGATGAAAATGTATTTCCTTAAGCAAATTTTGTTATATATTTTGTTCAGGATTATCTTTTAATCCTTTTGGTAAAAATAATTTGTTCCCTTGAAGATTAAATTGCTGCAATAAATTTTTGCCAAATAGGCAACTAAAATTGTTACATATTTGCTTAGCAATCGTGCAGTTTCATGTTTGTATTTATTTATGGTACTAACAAATACCTGCGCAAACAAGAAAAACAAATTCATAAATTCAGCAAAAAATAAATCAAATTTCTTTTCATGTTTCCAATTGTTTTGGCATCTGCATGCGATTGTTCCTTGAGCGTGACGTCAAATACGTCATGCCTGGAAGCGTGGCACATTTAAGGAAATGCTTCAAGGGAAAAAACTATTTATTTTAACCAAAAAACAAAATAGAATATTTACAGAAAAGCAGATTTGGACAGTGACATGTAAGAGTTGGGCTTTGAAAAGAGTAAAAGAAATTTCTACAATTTATTTAAAGTAAAATTTCCTTAAAAGTAAAAAAGAAAAGTATTTAATAAAAGCCAATTCATAATAATATATTTTTAATGAAACGCATTTATTTTCATTTAATCTTGATAATTAACTTCGTTTAAAACAAAAAGGCTGTCGTTGCATGCAATTTTATTGCCAAATTGCTGTCGGCGGTTTTGTGTCACACGTTTTACTGCATTGAAACTGCATGAACAATTTGTTTACGAAGGCTGGCAATATTAATTATGAAACTGATATTATTAAATACTTCTGAAGTACATGTTTAATATTTACAATTTTTTGTTGTTGTAAATTGCACAAAATGTGTCTAAAAGTAACTAATTTGGCAACTACACGATGCTGAAAGAAATAACTCGTTGTAATAAATATTTATTATATAATTATTAGCAAAGTTTCCTTTACAGTGGTAGAGAAAAGTAATCGTTTTTGATGTAAATTGCTATTATTTAAAAAAATTTTTATTTTAAAAATTCTGCATGTTTGACTTGTTCAATTTTATAAAGAAAAATTTATTTTGAATTAAATTTTTTTCATTAAATTAAAGTTTCGCATAAAATAATTCTCAAGTCTTTATAAAGGCTGTCACAGTTAGAGTGGCCGTCTTCAATTTAAAATAAAAATACAAGTGTTAATAAATTAACTATTGATATACTGTGATTGTACTATTATAATATGAAATTTATTTGTTGGTTGGTTAAGTAATGTCTATATGTATTTCTTTGGCACATTTACCAAATCTACAGTAGACTTCAACTTCAACTGACGATTTGGTAGAAGCCACAATGAAATGTTCAACATTGCTCAACCACCCAACAAATAAATTTCATAGTATAAAAATAGAAGTTTACCTAAACATATTTTGAAACTAATCGAATATTATTGTCGCCAACTGTCCACTGATGGAAGATGTAAACATAATTGAAGGTCGTATTTAAACATAGAAAATTACTAAAGAAAATATAATTTTTTCACGTCGGATTCTTCCACCAAAAACAAAAAAAGAAAAAACGAACAAGAAGCAAAAGTTTTGACATTATCCTTGACCTTTCAAGTTTTGGTTTTCCTGCGGTGCTCTACATATTTTTACCTTTCGGCTACAAGTTTTGTTAAACAAAATTTTTATGTATCATTTTTATCGTGCCTCCTGCCACTTCCCTTACAAATATGATAATGTGATAATTCTTATATTTTCTTTACAAATTTGAACTAGTATTTTTCAAACGAAACCCCTGAAAACAATTTATAATTATGGTAGCAAAAAAGAAAGAACAACAAAAACAAAACCTTTGTCTCCAGTGCAAAACGTTTACGGCCTTAATAATTTCATTTAGCCACGTTTTTCATTGGTTCCTTTGCTTTTAATTTTTATTTTATTTCTTTATAATTTTTTTCATTTTGCATGAGATATAGTTCTCACAATGTGTTGGCGATAAAAATCTTTGCTGCAGCTTAAATAATGTGTAAAGTAATTTTTTTTACAAAGCAAATAGTGGTACGAGGGTAACGATCTTCATATAATATTTATATGAATTCGTATTGAAAGCAAAGCCGCTTATGATGGGTATCTCTGTTTTCGGAAATCACTACATTCCCGTCATCAGTACTCATGTTTATTTTTGTTTATTATCACTTTCCAGACGACTTAGTCGAATATGATCACAGAATGAAATGTAAGGAAATAAAGAAGGAAAAGTGATCAGTGAGTTCTTGTTGTGACTTTGATGTTTGTTTTTAAGCTTCTTATTTGTTAATGTGGAAGTTTGAAATAAATATCTTAGTTGTTCTAAAAAATGTTGGGTAAAGGTTCCCTGTTGATCTGCATTCGCCCCAGTGAAATGCGCACAGGAACTAGCTAAAATCCCTCAATTGATCACTTTGAATTATTTAGGAAAAATTTTGGAAAGAAGAACCAGCACGTAATTAAAATTGAACAGTTTTCATTTAAAATACTTTTTTGCAATAATTTATAAGCGAATTGTATCGCTGAGTTACGGTTTGATTATTTCCGTCATGTTCCATTTCGTAAATTTCGAGAAAAATGTATTTATTTTTTTAGTTCACAACTACTCTAAGTGAGGTTAGGGCAATAATATCCAAATTCTAACCTAATATAATAACCCTCGTTATGGATGAATTATTTTAATGCTGTTTACATTAAGTCTATTCTATTGTCTTGTCTACGCTTTCGCGGCCCAGCATATTTTAACTGTTCGTTATCAAAAAAGAGCCTTTTGAATTATGCACTCGGCTTCTTTCAACTACCAACAGCACAAAGGCAGCGTTGACAACTGCTGTATCTTTTAGTTAAAAACCTAAAGAGCTATAATTTGCAACAATTGCGATTACACAGGAAGAAAATATGTCGCTTGAATTAAATTTTTCTTCCTTAATCAGAGAAAAGTCGTACCTTAAAAATAAAATACAAAGAACTCTTAAAAAAAATAATAATAAAATATATAATATTAATAATAATAATAATAATAATAATAATAATAATAATAATAATAATAATAATAATAATAATAATAACAATAAAAACTTGTTCCGTAGAAATCACTTGGAAAGTAACACTAAAAGCTCTAAAATTAAATCATGTTGAAATTTAAAAAGTGCTTTATAATCAATCAATTTTAAGTTATAAAACTTTTATAAAACAATTTTGAAATTGAAAAGTTCTCAAAATTTGGAATAAAGAAGTGTTTGTTTAAACATATTATTTCTTTTTTGCGATTTGCATTATAAATTATTATAATAATTTAAAAATTGTTTAATTAGGCCGTATCGAGCTCAATAATTTTTCTTTTCAACTACGAACATATTGAAGACGAAGAGTTGTATTTTGTGTGATCTACATATTATAAAAAGCATATATTAAAGTTGAAACCCACGCAACTCGATAAGAATCCCAGACTCTATTGTGCTTATTTGTAATCCCATTCTAAACTAATTATTTTCATTACATTCCTACCCACTGTGCAGTGATAAAATGTTTACTTACTTAATAAAATAACTTTTGCCTTAAAAGCAAAATCTTTTTCAAACGGCACTTGCACTTACATGAACGCTACTAATTGCCGGCTGACTTTGTGGAAGCCATTTGAAATGCGAAAGTACGACTTCCTTATTTGCGAAGCAGAAACCCTAAATGCTTTTCTCTTTGTTCCAGTCTGCTGATTATCTGTTGGGATTAGAAACTGCATGCCAGTGGATTTGGTTTTCAGTTTTTCAAACTGAACTTTAATACAGACATTTCACCCTTCGCTAATTTTTGTCATGTCAGTGGAATGCATTTTAAAATTTTATCACGACACGCTTGTTAGTTTTTTTTAACTCGTTTCTGGTTTATCTTAAACTAAAACGATTTTGCCCTGTTATGCCTAAATAACATTTACATTTTGGAGGTTAAGGCCAAGCACGAAGTCAATGATGCACAGTGGGATGGATTGTAAAGTAAATGACAAAAAAAAATTTAGGGCCTGAGAAGATATTGTGTGTTCGAGCGCAATTACAACCGATTTACACGATGATGTTTATCTATTTATCTCTCAAAAATCTTCAATATTTATTGCATTTATATCATGGCTTTTAAGTATTTTCTTTTCTTTTTTCAGAGTTGATTTTCAAGCCCATAATTCGTTAATATTGAATGTGTATTTTATTAATCGCAGCATAGGATTAATTATCAAGTTCACAATTATATGAGAATTAATGGATTTGAACTCGAACCCAAATAATATTTCGTAATGGACATTCCCACTTGTCAAATATATGCCCGAAGTAGCGTAACAACTAAATACTCTTTCAATTCATAAAATTTTTCATTCAGTTAAACAGTTCCCAACAATATTCGATTGCATTCCACTGTCTGTTTGTTATAAAGGGAACTTTTTTTTTATTAATAAACACGTGAATGAATTAAATTAGTTTTCAATGGTATTTAGTGGTTACGCTTTTTGGGGCAAATATTTGACAAGTGTGAACGCTGCATAAGCTTTAGCTTAATAATTTGTTAATTTTATTTCAAAGTAGAAAACGAATAGCACGTTGGAAATTAAAATAAAGGCCGAAGTAAAACTGAAATCATGATGTTTTTCTCTCTTTCTTCTATGGAAAAACTTCATGAATGTTTTTGATTCATCGTGTGAATTGGGCGTTATTAAATTATAAAGATCAAGCTAAACGACTATTTATGTCTTTATTTTATAGTTGTAGGAATCTTGATTTATATTACATTTTGGATTATAACGACTAACAGATTTCAATCGCTCGCTTTCTTACTAAATTGTTTCTGTGTAAAATTTTTACGAGAAAATTTATCGATTGTTTTTATTAAATTCAATATGCTAATTGTTCGAAAAATATTTTGAATTTAGAAAGAGATGATAAATACTACAAGGCACAACGGAAAGCCAACATCAGTTTAAGATATTCAACTTACACAGCAGAGCAGAACAGATGTTTCCAAAAGCCGCTTCACTGGTATTTTTATTTATTTTATTTAAACCAATTTTATTATTAAAAATCCTTTTTTTTTTTGCTATTTTCTCTGAATTTCTTTTCTATTATGAGTCTCGTTATATTTCTTGATAATCTTACAATCAAGACCATGACAAACATGTTTTCGAAATTGTACTTGTTTGTTAAACAAATTTACTTTTCCATCCCACATTTTGTTACTAATTTTCTCAAAAATATATATTGAAAGTCAACTTGGATGAATGAAGAATCAAAATCAGATTTCAAAGATTCTAGTCTTTAGACTATATGTCTTATTCTTCTTCTTATTACTTAACAATTTAATAATTTATAATTCGACACTCAGCGTATGATCCCTATTAATTAAAGGCACATTGGGCGAGAACTATTAAAAAAGGACATGGTATTGCCGGCAAATTTTCGCTACAGTTTAATCGTTTCGAACAGTTTAATCCTTTCAATAGCTGAGATTATTCGATTAAAAAATATTCGAAATTAAAATACTTTTTATCATCAAAAATAAGAAAACAATACTTTGGCTTATCAAAATATTTCTGCGGGGATACGAGTTGCTAACAGGGGTTTCTTTTCGGTGTATCATGCTGCATTTATTCTGCCTTTTACATTTCTTTATGTTCTTTTCTGAAAAATATTCGCTATCTTAAAACTAGAAGACATTCTCTTCTAATGATGCACCCCTTAAAAAGGAAAACTAATGCTACTTATTCTACACTAATTTTCATTAAAAGGTGCAGAACTTGTATTAACAGTGGGGGCTAAATTACGGCATTCGATATCCATCGGAATGTTGCGAAATCTCATGTAACAGTTTTTGTTTAGAAAAGAAGACACCAACGACGAGGGCTAAGACACATTTGCAGTGACATTGAATTTGATGTGTCCCAATTGCAAGTCTGCACTGCAACACCCTGTTTTTCCTCTCTGCTGCAGAATTGAATGATTGATACTAAAGACTTATTGAAAATGCTTTACTAAATCAATTTGTAATCAATAAAATTCCACTATTAATAGAAATGACTGGGATTGTTGCTTTTGTATTGGTGCCTATTAAAGATGCAACACATCGCAAAAATCTATAAATATTTTCAATTTTTTGAAGACCGATGAGTGTTAATTTTTTACATACGAGTTTGCCTTCTCTGGTTTATTGGCACAGAAATATTGTGGAAGGCCAACTCCTGTTTTGCAAATACTCTTTCAAAAATAAATAATTTAATTTGACCCGGAGGTTATGTCAAAACGATGATACATTTTCAATGTCAAAATCACATAATTAAAACTACATTTCACACTGTTTGCATTGCACTCGTACACGTGAAATGAAATCTTTAGAAACAGAAAGTTTAAGTTCAGTCCCGAAGGCGTTCTAAAACAAAAACAACAACAGAAGATTTCCTTTAAAGAATATTCAAACGAAAACTTAAAAATACTATAAAAACAAAAAAAAACTTTAAAGAAACATTTTAAATACTCGTCAGAGCAAAATTTCACGCTCCTCTTGGCATCCTTTGGCCTGACGAAACCGTATATTTCCTTACCAGATCTGCTACTGTTCGGGTGTGCTGTTTTTCATTTAATTTATTTTATCCTTCTCTCGAAATTTATGTACGAGTGTGTGTGGAGGCATACATTTCTTTATTATTTCAATTTTCTCTTTCTCTCCTCTTTGGCTGGCGCTTTGCATAAAAGTGTAATCTGCTGAATTAAATTTAGCTTCCAGCATAATTTGAAATTCACATGAGCCAACACAAACACACACAAAACTATGAGATGCAAAACTTTAAATTATTGCCAGCATCTTGAAGAGGAAAACGATACTAGAATTTAACAAGAAACTTGTTTGTTATCTCTTCTTTGGGGGAAGTTAGTTGGTGTCTACAATTAGACCATCTCTGTGAGTAGATAAAATTATGAATGGAAACTAAAAGCAAAAATGAAGCATCACAATTCGAGCAACTGTTTTATTAAAATAAACACGAATTCAAAACAGTCTGAGTGCGGCATAATTTTAATAGGAGAGAGCTTGTGAAAGCACGCCGGAATTGTAATCCGTTGCCTTAGAACGTGATTCCTTGTAAGCAAAAGTTGTTTGCACAACAATTAATTTGAGTTGTTCCCATACGAAAATGAACGCGAGTCTTTGGCTTTTAATTGGCTTATTAAACTGTAATAGGAAGCGCACAGAAAACACTGAGTTCCTAATTGCGTATATCACATCGTGTAAATTAAACTCACATGAAAAACAAAATTGCAGAGAAATTAAAAATTTGTCTTTGTTTTTCTTAACAACCAGTGTGACCAGATTTGAAAACCACGGAGATAAATCAATATTGAAAAATGGCTAAAATTATTTATTGTTTTCAACCCACGGAACGAAGCCAAATTTGTTTTCTATATCTTTAGTCACTTTGAAATATTTTTCATTTATTAAATAACGTACGAGGCTTGTTAAAAAAGTAAGTGAATTCTTATTACTGCCAAGAAATATTATTTTACCCCTTCAAGTTATAAGATTGTGCCAGCGTTTTTTTTTCGAAGCAGATCAGACAGGCACGGTTTTGTATGTGTCTGAGCTCTCTCAATAATCTGCCATAATTTTAAGATTCTTTTCAATCTTGCGAATAGGAATAATTCGCACAGAGCCAAATCTGGCGAATCCGATGATTAAAGTACAATTACGGAGTTGTTTTTGACCGTCACGCAATGGTTTCTTTGGTTAAAACTAAGCAATTTTACAACGAACTGTTCTTCTTTTAGTTCCTTTAGAAATACATTCGCTAAAAGTCTGTGAAACGTAGTCTGTGAAACGTGGACCGTCTTTTCATCTTTCTCATCATCAATTGAAGCTGCTGCAGTAATTATTGGAGCCATTCTTCTTTTATGGGTCCCAAAGTTCCAGTGTCATGTTAGAACTGTCATAAGTTGAAGCAGCCGAAGCCAATCACACTTGTGCAGATCGCGTGTTCTGTGCAGATCGTACCAAGAAAACGTGGATCTTGTCAAAAGGCCACTCTTTGCCAACTTTTTTTTTAGCAACTTTGTATTGTTCGCTTTGAATCCCCCAGGGAGCACAATAGACAACTTGATCAGTCGCAACGCCTTGTTGCAGTGCTTTCTGGGGAAAAGATAAGAAATACAGGTGGAAGGATACCTGGGTCCCTCCATTACAAAAGATCAAAAATCAATAGTAGGTTACAAACCTACATTGGTTTGACCTGCGAGGCATAACCGGTTTCCTTACACTGGTGCCACGGGATCTGGTTGTGTCCCACAGATGATGTTTGCTTGGGGGTGAAGCGACGATGTTGCCATACACGTAAACTTTTGGCAAAGCTGACGACATGCTTTCCTAGGAAGTAACAAAGGTTTAAGATAGGCCCGATCACCTTCTCAAGGTGTATGAATATGGTTTTATGGCGAAACCATATGAGTGCAGTTGCAACCTGTGTAAGCCCTAGGGGGCTGCACTGGTGTGGCCCCTGAGAGTGACAGGAGTGGTGGTGGACATCTAATTTCTCTCGAGTGCTTGGGAGCAACGTCAAATAAGGTCGGAAGGCAGGTACTGACGTAAACTTGAGCATTCTCTGTTTGCTTTGAATTAGGAACTTGCAACACGACAAAGGAATGCCAGTAAAGTGGACAACCCAAGTGTCCCGATACCCAAACAAGTAGCGCTTTCGAATGTCTCGGCTGTCTATTTGATAGAAAATTGGACAATTGGTGTACTGCTACGGGACATGATAGTCCAGATATCTCTTTCCTTCCGCAGTCAGTAGAATGAAATAGTCCACCATAGACAGGTTTCGGTTTACAATAAACGACATTATCCTGCATTTCCGAAAATCAGAAGCCTGTCATGCTCATAGTCAATCGTCGTGAACGTACAACATTCAACATGTCCACCGAGAAGGTTCCCCTTGCAATAGACCTTAGTACTCTTGTCGGTCTATTGGCTTAACTACAGCCTCAAAGACCCAATTTATCCCTCTGGGATTACTCTGAGGAAGGACTGCTCTTTTGCATGTATAAATGGCCCCTGGGAACTTGCACGCTCTCGCGTGTACTAGCTCCCAGGTTATTGTACCCACACACTTAGCGTTCGGAACGCTTTTTAAAGTGCTACCACTCAGCTTCGGATAGATAAGGGCTTTAGATCTAATACCTGTACCAACTCAGGTTGACGCCAAGGCCATATCCAATACTCCCTATGCTCGGGAGAATCAGTGCAGATGCCATAAATTGTGATGTAGTATTTAAGTGATACGCCTTTAGCGTGTGCGACATTCTTGATCAATCTATGCTCCAGATGTAAGATCATACGATCGTACAAAAAATGGTTCCATAAGATCTGAATTGATGACACCAGCTTAATGAAGAATAATATATTTTGTTAACCCACAACAAATAACTGCCGATTTGACGATATCGAAAAAATTTCTTCTTTCGTGCAACTACATTTGAAACAAAAACAATTTATAAAATTTTGTTTTTGTTCAAATATAATTATAGGAAAGAAAGGATTCTTTCGACATTGTGAAATAGGCAGTAAGAGTTTTATAATCTAAGCGATTATATTCGATGATGATTATAAAATTTCTATTAGAAGATGATTGATCGACTCGTCAGAAAGTCTCAACAGTTTTATTTTAGTAAATCATGAATAACTCAGGAGACAACTTTTTTATGTTAATATTCCCCTTTATTCGGTAAATATTTCCCAACGTCACATCAAGAGAGTATAAAAAAATAGAACACTTTCATTGATCGTGGAAAACAACTAACAATTTCTGGCAACTCTCTAAGGCCTTGAATATCACGAGAGGCTTTTGGAAATACTAAATTGATGAAAAAAACCAGTACTGTAGTGGGTGTCCTATTTTTGGCATTGTATTGTTAACAAACATTTACGGAATAAGGAAGTTTAAGAAGATTTTCAAATATGTGTCCAAGAGCATGCGATTGCTTATTTTAACATGAATGGCGGCATCTTAAAAACTAAATCGAATGTAATTCGAATATTGAAATGATTTTAGTTTGACAATACAAAACTATTGCAACATGTGGGCGTGTCATGTGTTTATGCTCCCTGCAGTTTCCAGGCTTCTAACAGAGATTTTATTCCCAAAAACCAGAAGACTTACGGAAGCTGTCACTACCTTCACTAGTTGTTAACTAACCTGCTCTCGTCAGTTGATTATTGCGATCGTCCAACCGTATTGACTTAAAATATGACTTCTCGTATTCTCACTTCATGATCTTTAAATGACTATTTTATAAGTTATCTGGCATTTAGAACCGGTTTTGTGTTTTCAACTCTGCACCAGATGGTGCTGTAATACTTGCGCCGAAAGATGGCGCTTTACTCAGCAAATATTATTGACTCTACGTTCTATCGAAAAGTAGAAAATATTTACTTGAGTGTTTGTGTCTGTAAACACAAATTATATTTATTTTTCTATTTCCAAGCTAATTTGGTTTTTATTAAAAAATTAAATATATAAAAAATAGGAACAAAGAAAGAAAATTCATATTTATAAGTAAACAAAATATATTTATAAAAATAATAAACTCTGCCATACAGCGAAATTTCAGAAAAAAATATTTTGGTTTTGCGTTTGTGTTGAAGTCATAAATTTAAAAAAATATCCAAAAATTGTTTTTTTAAAATGCTGCATAAAAACTGCGTTAACGGTCCGTGTGGTTGTCTGTGCAATGCGGCTGCCCACCTAAAAATATTAAAAGCAAAACTGTCATCTTCGTGTAGTCATTCATTCATTCTAGATGACGGTTTTTTGGCAAACTGACAAGAATTATTCTTGATAAATATTCTCTTGTTTGTTGCATGACACGGCTTTTCGTTGGTGTTTTATTTGAGCAGGTTTCCTTTGGTTTGTTCTTTTCTTCTTTTTTTGCTTTTAGTGGCGGCGACGATGTTCGTGTTAATATCTCTTGGGTTGGTTATATTTTAATTTTTTGCTAAATGTTTATTCTTATATTTCATGTCAACACAGAAATTGCATTTGAATACCAACAATCATTCAGTCAGTGTGACCAATTCTTTTGAATGTGGGAAATTATGTATAAAATTCGAAAATAAAATACTTTAAGGAAAAAATTATCGCGGATTGAAATTTAAGCGGAGAGGAAATTCTTAATAGTTTAAAGGGAACTCCCAAATAGGTTTGGAAATAAGACATCAACTATTTTTTCTTTAGCCTTAAATAAACTTGACTTTAGAAAATCCTTCCACTTCTCGGAAATGTTGGAGAACTCAAAAACAACATGTAGCAGGGAATATGAAATTTCCCAGCCATGTCTTCTGGTCCTTTCCAAAAATTCAAAACTTTTTTAAATACATAATTTTTTCAGTTAATAGACTGTTAGATTCTTCCATTCTCTCGTCATCCTCAGAATCAAACTTTTTTCCAAATTCTTTAACTCATTTTTTTATTATAATTAAAAATAATCTGTTAGTGAAGGGTAAGCAAATTTGAGGTTAGGAAGTATATTGGCACAAAAAAACACTTTTTTCGGAAAAATTTAATCTCCTTGAGGATAGTGCAAAGTAGGAATATGGGAATTAATAATGGAATGTGATATCGGGCAAGTGTCTACCACTGGCAGGTCCACAGCACCGTCAAAAATCACAAAATTTTGAATCGGTAGAGCATCGGTTTATTGTGTTTAATTCAGGAAAAAAACTGGTATTTAAAATGATCCCAGGGAAAATAATCCAGCGGCCAAGAATGAGGCGGCCAAATCGAGGAATTATAAGACCGGGAAGTTTCTGATACAATAACTGAATTAGTTGGGTCTATTCAATCTTTGGGACAAATAAAAGATGCAGTGACTCAAAACAGATGAGTGCGTTGGTTGCGGCATGATTATGGTGTTGTTTTTTGGCCAGCCAAATTACTAATTCTTTGCTAAAAATTGAACAGTTTAAAAAATAACTCTCATGCTTTATTCCCAAAATATCCAGACATGTCATGAGCCCACTAGTATGGCAGCATTTTTAACGCTTTGACGACTTTCCATAAACATTTTGTTCACTTTCTCAAAATTTTTATTGGATGTTGATGGGGTGGATCGTTTAAGACGAGCATCGTCATTCAAAACTGTCTGACGCTTCTTGAAGAGATTATACAACTTTGAAAATTGTTTTGATTCAGAGAGTACAATCACCGTACCGCCAATATTTTAAGTACTTTGAACACCTGAACACATTTTTTACAAAAAATTTTATGTAAATTCTTAAAACAATTTTCTTCGAAAGCTGTCACTCGCACAAACAAACGACATGGAATTGTGAACATACTTTCATGTTCAAGACGAGTGCACCAAATAAAAAACGTTAAGTTCTTTTTTTAACCGCCCTCGTGGTTTTCTGTTGTAGGAAACAAAAATGGAAAAGAAAGATTTTCTTGTGACTTTTCAAGTGAATTTAAAATGCATTTAAAACACTTTTATGCAAAGAATTTATAAACAATTTATATTGTGCACATCTAAATAAAAATACATTTCAAATCAGACACTTTTCGTCAATTATGATGAACGCTAAGATATTTAAAAGTGCACCACAAATATATGCGTGGCGTATTTATTTATATATAAAATTGTTATTTTTATTATATTGCATAAAATATTCGAGACGACTACGAATTCAAGAAATCTAATACGAAAATATTGAAATAAAAATGTTTCTTAGTGTTGGTGTAGAAAACAAACTTCCCAACTTCTGCACTCTACAGGAGAAAGTATTGAGACACTGTTCAAAATGTCTCCAGTACTACTGACTTACTTAAACCTTCGTAAACTGCTTTGCTAAAGACATTTAAGAACGTACGTCTCAGAATGCACTTCAGATTTTGAAGTGAAAATTTAACGAGTTTAAGTTAAAAGGGGGGAGAAAAATGTGGGATATTGGGAAAATACAAATAAGAAAATGAAATTGTTGAATTGAGAAACTATGAATTGCTACTACGAATTCCAAATTTCTATTAAGAAATTAAAAATTGAAATTGTGAATATCTAAATTAATATTCTGTAAAAGAAAATTTAGATTGAGAAATTATATTTTGAAATTTTTTAAAACTAATTAATTTAAAAAAATTGCTTAGTGAAATAAAAAGTTGCAGCAAGTAATCAAACGACAACACAGAAATCGATTTAGTGTTGATAAAACTCTCGTGTACTATTTCGCATTAAAATTTTAATAATTCAAAAGTATTAACACATTCAATTGAGCCAACTAATAATCTGGTGATAAGCAAGAAAACACATGAGTGCTGATGATGAAAGTGCAGCGGACTTTGAAAACAGCAGCTTTGATCTGCTGTGTAAAGTTGGACAATTCAATTGAAGTCTTTCCGAATTGAACATGTTGCGAGAAGTACTCTGTCAATCTTAATTGAATTTAATAAGGCATTAAATATTTCGATACAATATATTTACATTAAATTGAAAGATCGGAACTAAATTTGTTGCTCTCTGCATTAAATTGGGTGTATTCTGAATTACAAGTGGAATCGGTGCAGTTTGAATTAAATGTGGTATTATTTTGTCTTTATCAAATCATTAAAATATTTCTCAATTAGAACATCATTAAATTTATTAAGTTTGTTGTTATCGTATCCAAACGGTTGAAAGATTTTCACAACATGCACATTTTGTATATGTTAAGAAATAAATATTTAAATACAAAAAGAATACGTTCAAATAATATAAAAAAATTATACAAAAAAATATTAAAATGTTGTTAGACAATTAATAAATTAATCGCCTTAACTGTTAATCAAACGATTTGATTGGTAAGCTTGACAAGTCAATTTTAATCGAAAAGTTAATCGGTTAACCAATTATATATAATATAATTTTAGCTAGTTAATAAATTCATCGTCTTAACTGTTTTTTAAACAATTTAATTGCTAATCATAACTAGTCAGTTTTAATCGAAAAGTCAATCGGTTAACCGATTATATATAAAATGTTTCTAGCCAATTACTAACTTGGTCGCTTTAACTTTTACTTAAACGATTTGATTATTAAGCGTAACTGTCAGTTTTAGTTTAACCGGTTAACCGATTATATGTAGTAATTATAACAGTATAAATTCTTCCATATTGCAGTACAGCCACTGCAACTTTATTTGCCACCAATGTTTTTTTGTACCAAAAATTATTTTTGTAAAATTATTGCACACCAAATCTGGTGTGGTAAAATTAATGTTGTGTGTTTTTCCTCCTAAAAATAAAACTTCTTTTTGAACTTATCCAAAATCGCTTATTTTCTTCCTTTAATTGTTCTTTTCGTTTCCGTTTTATTTTTGTTGCACACCAGTAGCAAATTGCAAAGTTTAATTGCCAGTGTTTGCAACAACAGAACATGTGCTGATTAGCGATATTATGAACGGTGCTTCGAATTCCCGAATGTTCTTCTGCCTTTGGCTAATTACCAAAGATTGAAAACTGGTGAAAAATATTCTACACAAGATTTCCTTCTACAGATGGTGCATACATGAGTGAGTGCCTGTGAATATGTGAGTAGTGGTGAGAGAGATGTTTGTGCCAGCAACATGCACGCAACAGTGGGATTTGAAATTGAGAACGAGTCTTCAGATGCTGATTGAAAATCAATCAACAGAAATGGTGTCAAAGTTCATTAGGCAATTTCGAAGTCTTAGAAACTGTAGAGTTTTATAATGCCCTGATGTTCGTTTGTGCGCTAAAGCTGAACTAAATTATTCTGCAACTGTTCATTGACTATGTGTTTAGTGATATCAAACTCTATCGTCTTTGGTTTATGTCTTTCAATACTCTTTAAGAAAATCAACTTTCTTGTCTCGAATATCAAAGAAATAAATTTTATGGAATAAATTTTATACTCCCATAAAGATATATGTTTCCTCTAGTACTAGCTTTCAGGGAATGACTCCTACATGATAAGTACTCTATGCCAGAACTAGAAAGAAGGGGATAGTGTTAAAAGAACAGATGAAGACAGATTAGAAGATAGAAAATTTGTACTTCGCTGGCATAGTTTTTGCTACAGTTATCGACGAAGAAGGATGCTAATCGATGTCGGTAATAGAGTTATTATTTTGATGGTTTTCGGGTATTTTTCGGTATTCTCCAAATAGCCGATATATTGTCAAATACACTTTTGTGCAAAAGCGGCATTAATTAATCTATTAATTGTTAAACAAATTAATTAATTGAGACAACATTTCAAAGAGATCACATAAAATAAATTAAAGCCCATTATATTTTTAATACGACAGTAATTCTTTCAACAGCCTGTCACTGTATTTTATAGCACTCTCCCTACAATCGTCAGAAATACGAATTCGTAAACCAACTCTTGAATTTCGAAAGAAAGTAGACACAAGTCGAACCCAGCAATTTGTGTCGTTTAGTTGGAATTTAAATGGCCACTAAATCTTCAATATAATTTCGTAACATATTCTCTGAACAGACACTGAATAACACAATTTTTTATCTCAAGAACAAATTTATAGTCCGTCGAGCATGAAACATGCAGCTGTCGGAATTGATCAGATTGTTTAAGATATTTTGTGAGAAATCCCTGAACATCCGCAACAAATTTGTTGCTGCTGTTGGAAACAAATAAAACGTTTGTCAGTTCATCGGAACTATTTTCCCGGTACCGTACATTTGCGAGAGTAAATTTGTGCGCGCTCTCAATTGACTAGATTCTAGTCACTAGACCTTAGCCATCGCATATTTTTAGCTTCTTGGCAATAATAAATTTCTTATATTTTTTAAATAAATTTTAATGACTGAAGTATAAACTAATTCATGGAATATGACATAAAAACTAATCATTTATGGATGTCGTGCCAGACCATTATTTAACTTGTTGAAAACAGAAGATACGTTTTTACAATGCAAATGTTTTGTCGGGTATTGAATTTCAGTTTACCAAAATTTAAATTAGTGCTCCTGGTAAAAAAGCTTGAGCTAAAGAGATTTTAAAAACATTTGACGAATTTTCGATTTATAAAACTTTTTGTTTCTGCTAGAAAATTTTTTCAATGTAGCTTTTTTGTGGAAGCATGTGACGCTATGCGCAACCTAAGACAAGAAGCAATACTTTTACAAAAAAACTGAAAAAATATAATTATAATGTCGAACATATAATGCAGGGTGCCTTAAAACTAATACTGCAATACTGTTTAAAATAAAAAATTGTTGTTAAACTTTTAATAATTATTGTTCTATTGTGCGTAACTACACAGAAATATCTTTCAAATCGTATTTACTTAGTTAATATTGGTAAAAGATAAGATATTTAATATCTACCACAAAGAAAGTGTGTGGCATATTTATGTAAAATATATATTTTACAAATATATTTCGGAAATAATTCTGTATATATTTTGTTACTTTTAATAACTATTTATTTCTAACTTATATTTGTTATTATAATTTTGAATTATATAAGTAATTTTTTGTAAAATGAAAAAAAAATTGCATAATTATTTTTGAGGCACCCTACATTGTGTTTTTAAATTATAGTTCTTGCAATTGGCAATTCTCCATATTATAAACACACTTTTTTAAATATACTTTTTTTCAAAAGTATTGCTTTTTGCCCTTATTTATATTGAATAATCTTATAGAGCAACTTCTCTTTATGGAAATTCTCTTATAATCGGAATAAACTTCCTGAAGTTTTATATTTTTGCTTAATCGCATTCGATTGTATAAATATTTTTGATTGGAGAATTCTTGGTTTTCATAATGAAATTAGAATATTTTTTAGTTTATTAATTTCTTTTCAAACTACTTTTTAAACAAACAACCGATTTATCGAAATTATTTATTGAAACAGAATTTATACTTCTGGAACATAGAGATACAAATATTTTCCTATCGTGTATACTAAAGCAGAAAAGACATTTTTATGTAGGGGCGGCTAATATTAATACGGAGACGAAAACAATATGAAAATAATATATTAAAAACGTATACTATGAAATTTATTTGTTGGGTGGTTAAGCAATGTCTATATGCATTTCATTGGCGCTTTATAATTTCATATTATAATAGCACAATGACAGTATGTCAAATAGTTAGTTTATTAACTATTAAGAAAGTATAACAATAAAATAAAAACTAAATCCAGTAGGTAAATATTAGAGTTGTGAACTACTCGCGTTTATAATCGTTGCAATAAAATTTTATAAACTTTCATGTTTGAACAGAATAAAACTAGTGCTTTATTCCAAGTTGGAACATTTAATTCGTGCAAACAAAAGTAAAAAAAAAAGTTATTCGATTATTCGAATAAATCCTATTCGAATGGAAACACTAGCACATGGCCATCATATTATAAAATCGCCACACTCCCACAGTGGCCCCTTAACTGTCACATTGAATTAAAAATTATAAAAACCCATCGTAAAAAGGTCGTCAGCACGTGACATTCGTTAATGGAAATGGAACAGAGTGGGCGCTACGCCGTGACGACATTTGAATGTAGCAAAAGTAGTATCAGCTCGTAACGTATGACTTTGAACGGTTTTTTGAGGTTCATAATATTCAAGCACGCGAATTTCTGCTTGTTCTTCTTGCTGTTCTTTTAAATGCTTTATTTTTCATTCGTTGTTTAACAAATTATTATGTCTGTATTATTATCTGTTTACCATTTGGCCAATAAAGTTTGTGTTCATTATTTTATTCAACTGTTGATTACATGCAAGTTAATTGCAGTCAGCGATTCTTTCTCCCTCTCTCCCTCTCTCTCTCTCTCTCTCTCTCTCTCTCTCTAGCAGGAATTCATAGAAGCAACAGGAATTCTTTACAAATATGACGTTTAAATGCTTAATTTAGTTTAAATATTAATAAATCACTGAGAGAGTGTTAAAAGGAATGTCAAATAGCCATTATTTTGCATATCTTTAAATGACACGAAACCCCATTTAAGTGGACAAAAATTCCAAAATGAAAGTTTTTATAAGAAAAAAAGAAGTTTTAAAGTAAAAATTTGCTGCAAAAAATCGGCGGTTAAAAAGTTTTTAGAAAAGGCCAAATTTTTGTTAACAATCTTTTTGTCTGTCATTGCCCAAATGAAGCATTTTTAAAAATAGAGAAACTGATTTTTTTATTTTATAAGAAATATAAGTTAAAATTGAAAAATTTACCTTTTTAAAAAATATTTCAAAAAGTGCTTTTTAAAAATTTTGTTTGCAATAACTTTAATATATATTTTTATAATGTTTTCAAAATGTTTTAGATTTTAATTTAAAGCTCAAAAATATAGTTTAAATACAAATTTATTTCCTTGCAAAACTATAGGAAGAACTTTTCTTCATTTTACAACGCGATATATCAAATTGAATTTTATTTGATTGCGATCACGGTTGCCACTCTAAATTTTTCTTCGGGACCAAAATCCATAAAAAAAGAACCAAAATAAAAAAGGAGAACCAATTTTTTCAATTTTATTTGCATACCAGCATAATACAATACTTTTTACACTGAAGTCAAATTGTCAACTTCTGACTTGTAAACAAAAGTAACAATCGATCAGTGTTGCCAATATAGCTTTCTGGTTTACTACTGTGGGTAGCTAATAATCGATTACTATCAAGTGTTGTAAACGAATCAAATCTTTTACTCTATGTGAAGAGTAATAATTTTCGTAAATACATTTTTACAGGCATGATAAAACTTTCTAAATTTATTTATATTATAATCGTTAACTTTTCATAAAAGAAAAAAAATTAACCAGCGAACCAAACGTAAAAAAAACAAAAATTTTCGGTTCAATTGTACCACAGTGGCAACTGTGATTGTGATAGTAAAACAATTCACTTGTTTAGTTTGAAGCGAGTTTAATGAAAATCACAACACTTTTTGTTTTCACTACGAGAGTGTGTGCAAATGTTTCAAGCAAGTTTGATGTGTGTGTCAGTAATTACACAAACCCCAGCAAAAATACATTCCACATATCACGTCTTGCAGAATTGCTTCACTAAAGTGCATTCGTGGATACTGTTGATGGAATGCAGAAGAGATATACCAGTAAAATATTTTAAATATTTTAAAATTTATGAGATCCTTTCTCGCTTAAGAATAAGCAATTATTTCAGGGAGTAACGCTTTTCTAAAGCAAAGCGATGAATTAAGTGGGTCGTAGCGTATAAAAATCATGTGATTTTTATACGAAAGTGCTTCGGGGTGGGTTGAAATTTTTGCTGGGTTATTCCCAATAACTGTTTTCTTAAACACATAAAACTTCTTAAAATTTGAAAGGAAAGTTAACTTTTATTCATCCTATTAAGTAGAGTTTCATGCATCTGATTTTGAAACAATCTTGTCTGGTGTCTATACAAATTTCGTTAATAGTTACAAAAATGTAGTCATGAAACTTTTTCAAAAACTAATTTTCATCAAACCAGCTATTAAACAAAAAAAAGGAAAACTCGGGCAAATATTAATATAAATATGTTACAGCCAGTCGAAACAAACTTTGAAATCAAGTTTGATAACTTGAAATTGATGTGTGGACGTGCTGAGCAAAACAAAATGCTTCCGAAACATTCATACAAACATAAAGTCCATGAAGCGGTTGAATGTGTGACCATGCAGCTGAAGAAGAAAATATGTACGAGTTTTGTTTGATATTCAATAATGAGAGATGTGCAACTTTCGTGATTAATATTGAGTCACGCATGCACGTGATTATATCAGAAAATAGTGGTGTTTTGAAAATGTTTGATCCTTATTCAATTGCATTTATTTACACTTTAAATCTTCTTATTTTGGTCACTTTATCGCCAGACCGAGTTCAAAAGTCTGCCATTTTTTTAAACTAAAAAGTAGAGATTTGAAATTAAACATTTTTGTTAAATATTCAGCACTGAGATTTCGCGTGATTAGTCTGATGGTGACATTTCAATAGAGGAAAATATCCACAATTATAAAGAAAAAAATATAAACAGGCCTGTCAAATAAATTATTCGAAATGGGTTTGAATTTAAAACTTCATTTCAATCTATTTTACTTTATTTTCTTCAGAATGTGACCGATTTCCTCAATCCCGATAAATTTTAATTTTTGTGGTTAATGAGGTCTATAGTCTCCAAATAAAAACGGTTTTTGTTTCGCTCCAGAAATCAGTGCCTATTTACCGATATCGCTGAACAGGCGATCGAATAAATATCATTGAAAACGAAGATACATTTCAAAATTTGTTTCTATTTCAAATTATATTTATTCGAATGAACGAAAATGAATGAAAAAGAATGAAAAAGAATCGTTTAACTCTTAAATATATCAACGAATCGCCATTCTGAAAATATATTGTTTTATTGGATTAAAAGGATCTCTCTTACATTTTAATTTTTCCTATTTTTGGCATTATTTGACTGGAAATTTGTACTCAATCTCTAACCCTTAATGATTTAACTCAAAGCCTTGATCAATTAACCGAATAAAGTAGGGATTAAAACCGAAGTCTCGTTTATTCTTTTTTTCTAAGACAAAGAGGAGTTTTAAGTGCGAAATGGTGTATAAAAATCATGTGATGCCGCAGTAGGTTGGTAAGGGAGAGTTACCAATCTTTCGTTTTCAAACCTGCTTCCAGGTGTATCGTAATATTTGTTGGGTAGAGATTCGTTTGTGGCTGGAGGACTTTCTGCTCTCCGAATGCGACAATTTTTAATTGTATTGACGTGGTCATTTAACCAGAAATAAGCATCGTCATGAAACTCAATTCTTTGATAACAATTTTCGAATGAGGTAAATCAGGAAAATGTGACGCAAACGACATGAAGTTGAAGAATAAGCATCGACCAGTTGAGAAAGAGAACAACTCGATATTACAGCGTCTTCTTCTATATTTCGCGTTAAAGGTAGCACATTTCTTTGTCTTATTAATGGCTTTGAACCGAGAAGATAACAACAGTCAATAACTCCACGAATTGCTTTCGTATTAGTCCGACTATGTTGGGCGTAAAATGGAGGAATGACTTTCTGAATTTTCCGAATAGTTCCAGTTATTTCAAAAGTAAATTATCAAAACTAGGAAGAGTTCTTCCGACGTTAAATGATTCATGATGACTTGCTCAGATTTACTGGACAGAAATGTCAACTCAGTTTTACATCCGATATATACGCTCTTGGGAACATGTTCTTAAATAATTTTACTTAATATATATCACGCCTACAAATATAAACACGCCCACAGACAGTGTTGTTATCTTCCGCTTTTTAAGTTGAAAAATCAAATTGTTGTCAATTTGCTCTTATCAATTGTAACATTGATCAGGCCTTTAAAAATACAACATATTAACCCAAAAATTTGTAGTGAACGCCAGTCATTCGTAAAAATTTTAAAAAAATTATGAGAGTTCAAATTTTTGTGTTGCTAATTACGTGAGTCTTCAAATATGTTTGTAGAAGTGTGCGTTTAATGACATGATCGTATTCATAATTTTGCGGGAGCTAAAAGGCAATCACGCGAACATCTCTGATCTGTGAAATAAGCTTTTGCTTCAAATGCCTTAAGTTATACCATAATTATTTGTATTAATAAAAGTTGCCATGCTACAAAGATCAGTGTTGCCATTTTAGCATTTAAGCAATAGATCGATCACTTAGTTCCGCATACAGCACTGAAACTAAATCTCAGTATCAATTTCCATATATTGTGTTAAAAGATCAGTGTCGTCATAATTGCTGAACTTGTTTTTTGTCGTTGAAACAAAGAAAAATATGTTCGTTTATGTTATTGTTGTTGTAACGATCTTTCAAATGATTTTTAGAGTTTCTAAGACAAGTAAAATTTTTGTTTACCTAACTTTTTCGTTTTGCTTTATTCTTTTGTTTTGTTCACTTAATGACATTAAAAAACAAGACCAAAAGAACACATGCCAAATGTTAACAAACAATAAAAGTGGTGGGAGTCTCATTTAACCGTCCCTATTTGCAAAGCTCATGTCAACAGTCGTACAAACCAACCGCCCGGTCTCCCACTATGAACCACTTACAGAAGCAACACACACACCATCGTTTGCACCTTTTAAACATACAAAATGTACGAGCGCATAAAGATTTTGTTTTCTTTGCTTTTCTTTTTATTATTATTCTCGCTGTAGCAGTAGTTTTAGTTGAAAAAGTCACAAAAGAGTGCTGGCAGCAGCATCCTTTTAAGTTTTTTGTTTGTTTTTTGAACAGCAGCAGCAAATACCCACAATTTATACTCTCGTGTTTTGTCATTCACATAACCTGCTTTGACTCTGAAAAACATCTTTGTTTTTGTTCGAATTATGTTCCTTTTGTAGTCCAACATTTGTGGTTTTCATTTGTTTGACATGTGCACAGTGGGACTGAAGCAGAATATTATGGAAATAGGAAACGAAAATGTTTACAATGACTTATCAATTATTTTTGCCCTTGTAGATTATTAATCGTTTATAATATTTCGTAAAAATATATAACATACACTAAAGCCTCGATTTGTGTCATTAATAGGAATGAGAGAGAAGCAACGCAAGTCGAAAAGGCACAAATTGAGTGACGTTTTTCTATGTAAATGCACTGGTTTCCAATAAATTGTACTAGAAACTAAAAATTAAGAAGAACATAACAGAAATCAGGTGATGACGTTGTAATTTTCAAATTAAAATATTATTTTAAATATACACCCGTATTATGAATGACAACGTCGACATGACATCAACACGACAGCAAAATATTTCCACTTGTCTAGTCCTTGTCGACAGAAAATGACTTCTGGTAACATGTTCTATTAATATTCCACGCCTTAGAGAATACCAAAAGGCTGTTAATAATAATTAATTATTGTCGGCAATTAAATGACAAGTGACAAACTTTTTCCTGTCGTGTTGATGCAACGTCGACGTCACCATTCATAATACGAGCGATATTATTTTTACTCATAATTAATTTGTTTGTTTTTTTAATTGGCAAATAAATCAAACAGCTTCCAATTTAGATAAAAATTTTTGCTGCATGACGTGCGACTACACAGGCATCATTGAAATAAGATAAAATAAAAAATCTTTTCTACATTTAAAGTGAAATATATGAATTGTTTTTCCATGGATTCGGTGAAAAGTCTCGGTATATGTAGCGACATAAATCGAAACCGTAGCGACGTAAACCAAATAATTTGAAATGTGGAGAACATCGAAAAGACGAAAGACGTTTGGACGCAAATCGGGGCCTTGGTGTAATGCAGTACGTTGTTTGGTTGCATAAAAATTGCTAATCTCTGAAGTATTTTAGCGCATTAAGATATCGCAGGTGTTTTGCATTCAACTGCCAGGCCCACTATGCCGAAAGAAATTTTCGTTTGTACAATTTACATTTAAAACAACAACAAATTTTTTGCCTTTTTCACAATGTCGAAAGAGTTCTTTCTTTGAAAATAAATTTTATAAATTATATTTTTATTTTAATTAATAATTATAGGAAAGAAATAATTCCTGCAACATCCTTAAATAGGCAGGTAACAATTTTGTTCCTGTTTTATATGTAAATTGAACGATCAAAAATTTCTTTCGAAATAGTGGCCCAGGCTGTAAACATGTTAATTTTAAAATTAGATAGATGATTTGATACCTGAAAAACCATTTTCAATTACAAATTCCATTAATTAATTCTGCAAAGCAAATTGTCACTTTATTCCCACTGTTCTGCCAGTGCATTAAGCCACCTGAATTAATGGCTGTCAATAGAAAAAAGTGTGCCTGTTTATTAAGCTTTTGTTTCTTTGTTGTTTTCAGGTTTTGGCTTAAATTTCCCACAACAAAAGAAAAGTACAAATTCTTTTGCCATGAAAAAAATTTGAATTTCTTTTGAATATGTAAAAGATCTGTTGAAGAAGGCTTTTAAGGTTTAAGTAAAAGCATATAATTGTTGTATCTGTGCGTAAACAACAACAACAACATTTCAAACAATTTGCAAAAATTAGTATGAAAAGAACAGAAGTTTAACTATAATTAAATGAGGCATTTGCACGCTACACTAGTCATGAATGGAAAACAGGGTTGGTTGCAAACATTCGGCTTGCTGAGGCACACTTGGCATTTTTAGAATTTTTAGTTCTATTGTCAAGATATTTATTTCTAAGTGGGTCTCATTTTAGAAGTCATTTGTACTGGATAGATATGTTGAAAGAATAGGGATTTGAATGTGTTCAATGTTCACGTTAGTTCGTACTGGTAATATAACGGTGCTCTTGACACTGTGTGAGGTGAGGTGTCCACCAGCCAGCCATACCAGTCGAATCTATGATGTACTGCCAGTAAGCGAGGAATAACCATCAAGTCAGATGTCTACAAACATTTTTATTGCAAAAGATCTTATTGAAATTGCTGCTATCGGATAGATCATTAATACGTACCCGACATGTCTACTAGCGACACTTGATGGAAAAACTATAGCCCAACGAGGATCTATCGCTTATCCGCATACAGAATCATCCACATTTTTGCTGAGAAAGCACGTAGTCCGTCGCACCATATCGCTTGACTGCACGCACACAGACTCATTTCGGTAATAGCATGTTTGGCAATCATCACCGCTTAAGCGTCTACGCGAAATATCGTCTGTAGGGTAAACTGGATCCCACGGTAACTGGGCAGGGTTACAGGCCGACCCTCGAGCGGAATTCTTCGAGGGTTAACTTTGCAACAACTTTGTACTTGGAGGAGACTATAGTTGCCTTTTTACCTGCTACCTGGCTACTGCAGGTGCGCTGACCTCGTTCCAAATTTCTTACTTGTTATTTAATAGACTGTGTTCTTACGGATCACCAAAAATGATCAGTGCCTAGGAAAATTTAATAACTCAAGCCTTCGGTCAAGATGTGGAACTTCACCCGATGTCTTCCTATCTCTTCACCTACTTCGTGGGAGCATACGAAGACAATAGAAACGTTCATTTGTAACTTCTCAATTTTCGTGCTGACAAGATCCATTTAGTTTTAGGATGGCCGAAATTCCTATTTGAATTATATTGAAATTTCGATCAATATCGAATTTGGGACCAGACCTTAACCGTCTTGGAATTATTGGGGGAAAAAATGTTGCACTTTTTTTAGAAAAGAACACGCTGATAGTATATCAGAATGTTGTTTTGTGCAACGCGTTGCTAAAGCATGAAGGGAAAGGGAGAAGCATGAATTAGAGAACATATAATAAGAAAAAAAAGAACGCATCCGGCTTCACGTGATCATCATTCTACAAAAAATTCAGGCGAATTTAAATGCTGATTTAATTTTCAATGTTCTATTCCACTTGTCCTGTTGAGTTGGATTAACGATTAAATCACTACGATGTTTTATTTTATATTTCTTATTTGCTTGTTATATTAAAACCCAGAGGAGGGAAACCCTTTGCAGTAGAAGGAAAGTTTTCTCTAACAAGTTTTTGTGCAGCTCTCAAACAACCATGACAATAAACTTTTTTTATATTTCAACCATTTTCACACACTTCCAGTCCAATAATTGTAAAATACTTCACAAATGAAAGACAAACGATTCGAACAGCAGAGATGTTGCTGATTCAATTAAATTTTATATGTAACAAGTCCAATTACAATTTTATACGAACATCATGTCTGTGAGACGTGTGCAAAAGTAGTCGAATTTGTAAACGTCTGCTTCTGTTTTCTCACACTTTAATTTTGCTATTTTTATATCTTTTTGGGAAGGAAGCAGAACACAACAAGAGCAAATGTTTATTCCATGTTGAAACGAAAAGGACATCAAAGAAAAGAAGAAAAAAGGAAAAACAAAACTAAATGTTCGATAAATTGATTTAATTCCTACGAAAGGATAAGAGCCCTCCACAGTGATTTCAATACAACCCGGAGTTATGGAAGGAGGGATACATGAATTTTATGCACAACAATCTTTGCAATTTTCTGACAGCAAACAAAAAACTGCTCAAAATTTTAGTAGAAACAAGTTAATTAATAAAATGTTGTTGGGTTCCGTTGCTTGTCAAGTTTAGTATTTAGCAGATGCTTTCAATTGGAAATAGTGTTTGGTGAAGTTGGCTTGTAAATAGAATTTCTGTAGTCATTTGGAAATTGAATTACAATACCTTCAAACTAAAATTGGTAGAGAACTCCAAAGAGATCACAGAGTGTTAAATGGAAATACGAAATAGTTCGATGGAAAGTATTTTTATTTAAAATTTAAGCAACTGGCTGGAGCTCACAACAAAATGAAAAACTTTCTCGTGCACTTGAAAATAAACAAATTTAAAACCATAAGAGTTTGGATTGACTAAAAGTTTGGATATGAAAAACATCATCAAAAGGCGACACAGCGACTTAACAACAGCGTGTTGCCATCGGTTTGATACAGTTCTCGTATTCTTTTTCATATTAAAATGTTTACAAAAAGCAAATAAGCATAATTGCCTACAAGCACTGATGACAAGAGTGTGGTGGCTTTTGAAAGCAGAAGTTCTGCTGTGATATTTAGATTGCATTCTTAACTTTTAATACTGACTTTCCCTTGACCTTTAAAATATTTATCACGTGCTGCTGGCAGACATAGTAGGAGGTAAGACCGCGATGCCTTGTGTCCCGAGTTCGACTCCGCCCTCAGCTATGAATATGATGTCGAATTTGACTGATCTTTGTTAATGGGGATTGTGTTAATTGTTTTCTTGCTTGTCTCAATGACGAAGGCGAAGCACTGGTCGCTGAACATTACCGACGGCGATGGACAGCGTCAGGTACTAAAAAAACCGTCGTCGGTACCTGCAGCAAAAATATTCACTGGCGAAATAAAAATAGATACAACCACATTCTCTATCCTCCAATCTATCTTTTTCTGTCCTCTTAAGACTATCGCCTTCTTTACCAGTTCCAGCGCAATGCACTACATATGTAGGAGTCGTTCCCTGAGTGCTGGTCCTCTCAAAAAAAAAAAAAAAGAGAAAAAACACGTAACTATTAATAGTTTAATGCAGGTCGTTTCAAAATCGCTGATTTTTGTCCAAAAAAATTGTTGATTTTAACCAAAAATTATCCGTAATCATGCCTCAGCCACTGCGTTCACCAGATATGGCTTCTCACAACATTTTCACACAGTTCAGCTAGGCTATTTGTTAGTAACGTGTTTAATCCAGAATTACATGATAAATGTTCCAAAGCACAAGGGAAAGTCAATAGCAATTTAGTTATGCAACTCTAAAAATCAAAGCAGAACAGCTGTTTTCGAAAGCCGCTACACATGCATCATCAGTACTCATGTGTATCTCTTGGTATTCATCACTCACTTAATACATGGATTAGTTGAATATATTAAAAGTTTTTTTTTTTAAATTTTATCAGGAAATATATCAAACCCATGATAACACACTTTGAACCCCTGTGTTGCCATTTGATTCAAGTCTTTATACTCAATTTTCTGATTTTTAGATAATTCAAATTTTTATGGTTTAATTTTTTTTTGTTCTCGAGTACACGTGACAGTTTATTCTTTTACCAAAACGAGGATTATAAAAAAACTTTAAAACTGGGATATTAGGTTTGAAAGGGTTCATTTTGCAGGACACAAAATATAAATTGATGAATAAATGAACCTCTCAAATAAAACTCTAATCGCATAGTTGCATCAAAAAGCACTTCAAAAGCCGTAAAAAGCGCCAAAAAATTTATTATTAAAAGCCCATTTCAAAAATGTAAATAATATGGCAACAAAACCAAATACCCCAAAAATTACAACATGGCAACCCCGCAATTGCACTGCGCCTGAGAATGAAGATGAGGAATTATCTTGTAAAAACATCACATTGACTCACTTCCACTATTTCTTTAAGAAAATTAATACATAAAACGCGTCAATGTTACCAGTTCAAAGGCATCGAATGTCGCGTGTCATTAACAATAAAATAAAAATAAAAAAAACCTGAGAGTTCTCAATATGCCAGTGAGTGGCAACATCAGTTGCAAACAACATCTTGTTTGAGTTGTACATGCGTCGCCGCCTGCTCATAAATAATACAACTACTTCTTAAGGCCATCCATTGTGTGGCAGAAAACTAATACGTATTGATGACCATTCCTCGAACCTGCCCACCATATGCTGAAGCACGTTTTCCATTAAATGGTCGTATTAAAATAAAATGGTTAGAGAGAGGCATTATCGTCTTGTTGTTGTATCCCACTTTTTATTTCGGGCCATTATGGGACGCTACTTGTTAGATGATTGGCCGTAATGCGTTATGCTTTTATATTCGCTTGGATGTTTTTTTTTTTTTATTGTAGGCAATTTCGGAATGAAGTTTTACGATACTCATTTTAATGGATTGTCTGTTTTTAGGTTACGGATCCATTAGTTTTGCCGAAAAAAATTATAATACAATAAAATAAAAAGTACGTGTGTGTGCGTGTGCTTTATGTTGGCGTTAGCGGTGTTGTTGTTTTTAACTTTTTCTTTATTTTCATAACGTCTTCAAATTACACATGTCGCATTATAATAAAGTTGTGGCCACTTTTATCCTTTTTGGTTAGTTCGTATAATTTTATAAAAGAAAAGAATGAAAGAGTTTGGGTGCCCGAGAATAACTCAACAATAAAAGGGCGTTTCCAACATAATTCAAGTTGTTCGAAGAAAAACTTTATGTTTTAATGATTTGCTTCGGTTTTATATCCGTGAATAAATTTCACACACACACACACACACACACACATACACACACCAGCTGGTAATATTCTGCTGGGGGTGTTGCATGACAAATGAATTTTTGGCTTATGACGGTCTTCTGCTTTTGGCACTTCATAATATTCGCATCTAAAACTTCTTTAAGGTCACACACAATAGAAAAAAGGCTTAACCCTTGAAAAATTTTTAATTGGTAAGTGGCCTTCTCTTTTTGCCTAAGTAATCAGTTAACTGGTAAAAAGTCGACATTCTTTGTTTCTTCAAACTGAAGTTGAACTTGGGCTCGACCTTTTACTGGTATTATAATGAGTTTATAAACTAAATTTATTTTGACTGAGAAATAAGGGGATTCTGAAGGTTGAATCGAAGTCATTTTGCTTTAAGAAAACTGCAATTGACTAATTGAAGCTAAAATCCATGTTTAATTAATTAACTTCATTAATTGGTTACCTTCTTCATATTTTAATAATCTCCTCTTAAAAAAGTACCTTTTCAAAAAGCAATTTTTTAAAAAGTACCTATTTAAAAAGTACCATAGAAAAAAGTAACTTTTAAAAAAGTACCTCTTAATTAAGCGTTTTGTTAAATAGTACCTTTTAAAACAATATGGCTTGAAAAGAACTTTTTAAAAAAGTATTTTTTTATAAAGTACTTTTTACAATAAATACCATTGATAAAAGTACTTTTTAAAAATTAACCTTTTGTAGAAGTACTTATTATAAAAATCCTTTTATAATAGCCCTGATATTCATTTGATTTTGCCATTAGCCAATTAAGGACATGGCTTTTTATTTCAAGAAGGTAGCAACTTCTATTATGAAATATTTCTTATTTTATATTTAAAATGAAATAAAATCGGCCAAATATTTAACTGCCGAATTTCACACATGACGGGGTGGAGACTTTCTTAAGTAACTGACGAATAACGGTAAACTTATTGGATTGGGAACAGTTGCGTTCCAGTGTATACGAGAGGGTATATACTGCTTCCTTTTTGGAAGCAGGTGTTAAAAGCTACCTTTTAAATCGTTCTTTTAAAAGAGCTCATTTTAAGAAAGTAACTTTGAAAAAAGTACCACTTAAAAAATATACAATTTAAAAAATTAACTCTTAAAAGTTAATGTACTTCACTGAAGTGTATTTTTCAATGTTTGTCTTTTGTGAAAAGTACTTTTTTTCCCTGCAAAAGTAATAATTTTAAAAGAGTATCTTTTCAAAAAAGATATTTTAAAAAGTACATTTTACATAAATATATCATTAAAATAGTACCTTTTAAAACAGTACTTCATAAGAAGCTACCCTTTTAAAGGACTCTTTTAAAAATACCTCATATAAAAGTACTTTCTAAAAAAGTACAATGCATGAAAATACTTATTAAAAAAGTACCTTTTACAAACGTACAATTAAAAAAAGTTATCTATAAAAACACAAGTTTTAATTAAATTTCTTTTAAAACAATATCTTTGAAAAAGTACATTTTGGGAAAATACTTTTTGTATAAGAAGTTTTTGAAAATATAATATTTTATAAAAGTAGTTTTTAAGGAAGTATTTTTTGCGAAAGCTCATTTTAAACCAGCGTTTTCCGCAAAAGGCAAGTTTTAAAGAAATATCTTTTGAAAAAGTACCTTTTGAGAAGTACTTTTTAAAAAGTACCTTTTGTAAAAGTAATATAAGAAAAATCCTTTTTAAAAAAGTAATTTAAAAAAAATATGTTTTATAAAACTACTTTTTCAACAGTACCTTTTACAAAAGTACTTATGAAAAAGGTACCTTTCTCAAACGTACCTCTTAAA
This sequence comes from Linnaemya vulpina, assembly GCA_963675445.1. NCBI lineage: Eukaryota > Metazoa > Arthropoda > Insecta > Diptera > Tachinidae > Linnaemya > Linnaemya vulpina. The sequence continues at coordinate 43,185,544 of OY776278.1, read as the reverse complement.
AAGTTACTTTTGAGAAAGTGAGTTTAAAAAAATATATTTTAAGAAAGTAGCTTTTAAACAGTACTTCTTAAAAAAGTACTTTTACAAAAGTACTTTTTGACAAACATAGCTTTTACAAAAGTGATTGTAAAAAGTACATTTGATAAAAATTGTTTTAAGAACAGTACTTTTTAGAAACTTACTTCTAAAAAAGTTACCTTTAAAATAAAGAACTTTAAAAAAAGTATCTTTTAAAGCAGTACATTTTCAAAGGTAGTTTTTACAAAAGTTCCTTTTGCAAAATTAAGTTAAAAAGAAATACCTTTTATAAAAGTACTTTTTAATACAGTACTTTTTATAAAAGCACTTCTTTAAAAAGTACATTTTACAAATGTACCTTTTAAATAAATAGCTCTGAAATAAGTTGCCTTTAAATAAGAAACTTTTAAATTATATCTTTTAAAACTCTACCTTTTGAAAAGTACCTATTTTTTAAAAGTGCTTATTAAAAATATACTTTTTACAAACATTCCTTTTAAAAAGTTACCTTTAAAAAAAGTAGATTTTAAAAAGCATATTTGAAATCAGTACTTTATGAAAAGTACTTTTTAAAAAAGTTCTTTTAATAAAAGTACTCTTTAAAACATTATCTTTCACAGACATACTTTTGATAACCTTTTCAAAGAGTTAATTAAAAGAAGTAATTTAAAATAAAAGATATAATTTCCTTCTGAAACTCGCCTTTTTAAAAGGGGACAAAAAGCGTACGTGTTAAATTGGAAATGTTTCCTTAACTATCTTTATAAGTTTGATGTCAGTCGAAATTAGAGCAACATGCCACAACAGTGTGGCATGTTGTTCAGTGTATAAACGTCTGATTTATGGCAGACGAACATTAAAAGCAAAATAATTTATGGCCTCCTCTTACAAATAAATATGTCGTTGTTTCTATAAAAAATAACTTCAGACAACCAGTTGCCCGCGTGCGAGTAAACAGTCTTATTAGTTCGACATTTTTTAGATATTTAAGGAAAACATAAATCCCCAGGATATTCATCCTGAACCATTGAAAATAAACTAACCCTCCGCAGTCTAGATTTCACTTTATATTGTCGTCGTTATTGCAAATATTGTTGGTTATTTTTTATTTACTTTTAATTCGTCTGCCTCTCTTTAATTACTTACAGAACTCATGGCACTTCGGAGGACGACAAAGTTATTGTACAAATAAAAGTAAAGACTCAAACTCAGGTAAGTACTTAAGTTCACAAGAAAAGATAATAAATAAAGTTATCAGAAAGAGAAGAACGATATGATAAATGCGGAAAGAGTAGGATTCCTTAATGTACGCTGAGAAGAGATAAACCGAAAGATAACGAAGGTGGGATATCCTGCAAGTTTTCTTAGAAGAACTTGCAAGTAAAATGTTTCAAGTGCTAAATCTTGAATTGAAGTTTATTTATTTTTCTTATTCTTTCCTGAGTGCAGTTCAATTTAAGGACGACACGTCGGTGTGCCTAACAAATAAAACAAATAGTGAGGTACACAGAAAGAAATTGTTGTGTGAAATAAAAGATGAGCAATATATTTCAACATTTTTGTGAAGATGCTACCAAAAGGTGCGGCGATATATTCAAAACAAAATAATAAAACTTTTGATATAAAAAAACCAGAAGCTTAAAAATTTTTAGTAAAAGAAAGATAAAGTCAAACATAAGATTCGTCCTCAGTCAACAACTACCAAAATCTTTTCCTGTTGTTTTTTATTTGTGTCAAAATTATTTCAATAATATTTCTTAAAGAGAAATCTATTTTAACTAATTTTATTATCTATTTTAACTAATATATTATATTATAAAGTACTTTTTCGCAAAGGGTGTTTTTTCCAAAAAGTACCTTTTAAGATAGTTATTTATTAAGAAAGTACTCTTTTCTGAAAAGTAATTTTTTAATATATAAATTCTTTTTCGAAAGGTACTTTAAAAAAAGTAATTTCCAATAAAGCACTTTTTAAAAAGAGTACTCTTTTTGAAATCCATGTTTCTAATTAAGTTTTCTTGGAAGAGTTTTCTTCTCATAAAGTTCCATTATCAAGAAATATATTTTTGAAATTGTACTATATTTTCAAAAATTATATATTAAAAAAAATAACTTGCAAACAAAACATTTCTTAAGAGTACCCTTTTCGGAAAATATTTTAGTATGCATTGAAAATAGTGGTTACAAGTTATTCCAATCCATTAAGGATTTCACTTGTGAGTCAGTGACATATTGTGCGTTCTTAATATAAAACAAGTACATTTTACGAAAAGTACCTTTGCGAAGAATATTTGTTAGAAAGGTACCAAATTTATATTGAAATATACAGTATGTAACTCAGGGGCCAAGTTACCGTTTCAAAACAATTTGAATAAAAATTTCAATCGATAATGAATGGGGTAATTTGCCCCCGGATTTAACATGTTTTAATTATATGAATTTTTTTGCATTAAAATTTTTTTAAACCGTTTTCTTCTTTTTGTCACCTTTTGGTGCCTTTTGTAAGAATTCGTATTTTATAATATCAGCGTCTACTGAGAGGTAGGAAGCTAAAAGTATTTCTATATTCATGGATTATGTACTTCTGCATTAACAAAAAAGTACCGAAAATAGGTACGTTTTTACATCGAATAATATTTGCGAGTTTTTAAAAAGGTGCGAAAATATATTTTTGAGGAATTAAGTGGAAATCTTTAGGCTGGTTAACAGTTGAAGAGATGTATAGAATGCAAAAATACTATTAAAATTCAGTTTGTACGCCTTTTTTAAACCTTAAAAGTACACAAGTATGTCAAAAAAGTACTCAAAATGCGTCGGGCTGTCTTTTAGCAGAATTCATATCTTGTTTTCAATCACACAATAACTGTCAGGTCTTTGGCTATAGTCGTTTGCGCTGCCAGTCAGTCAATCATTAACATTAATCTTTTGCATATCGTCATCTGAACGGCAAAATAACGTGTCATGATTTTTCAAAAGTGTTCGGGAGAGGCAAAAACGTTATGAAATGGCAAATATTTAGAATATTGAAACAACATCTCCAAGTTTAGATAAAAATCAATTTAATTTTATGAAAACACATTATTTTCATTTTAGGTGACGACATAGAAATTATTTTGTACTGTGGCCATCCCATTCGTCAGCGTTTTTAATACTCCTTGTTATAAAGTGTTTGGTGCAAAAAAATATGTTTTCTAAAAAGCTGCTTTAAAAAAAAAATAAATAAATAAAAAGAAATAAGTACCATTCCCTAAAAGTGCTTTTTAAGAAAATTATATATTAAAAAAGTACTTCACTGAAGTGGATTTTTCAATGTTTGTCTCCTATGAAAAGTACTTCAACATTTTGTGTCCTGTAAAATTACTAATTTTAAAAGAGTACTTTTCCCAAAAAGTACTTTTTAAAAAAGTACTATTTTCAAAACGTACTTTTTAATGTAAAAGTAATTTTTAGAAAAGCTGAACAATTTAAATAGTGCCTTCTTCAAACATTTTCGTACGCCAAAGTACATTCTCAATAATTTTATATTAACACGTTGAGCCCGGCGCCGAATTGGCTGTCCTTTCCGTTCAGCCGGCTATCGCCAAGAGCTTACTTTAGTACGTACCTTAATTAAGTTTTGGAAATACTTATTGCCCATAACATTGCATATGTACGAAAGAAAAGAAGATGATGACACATCAAGTGAAATATTGAATTCTAGTGCCGGTCCCTAGGGACCGGCGCCGGCCACAAAGAAATTTTGCTGCCGGTCCCAACGTGTTAAGAAATTTTGTTAGCAAAGATTAATTTTTCAAAAAAGTACCATTCTCTTTACTTTAGTATGTTGTAATTAGATACTTTTTTCGTATTACAGCGAATTTCATTTAATTGAATTGTTTATTGGCATTTATCACGACATTGAAGCAACACTGACTGTTGGATTGTAGCAGCTGAACAGCATCTACGAATCCTTAAATTTAAAAGTTTAAAAAGTAAATATTTTTGAATAAAACTTCACATAAGACTCGTCACAAGTGGATTGTTAAAATTTCAGGAGTATTTCACAACAACAAGAGCAAACAAATTGTTGTTATTTGATTAATTTTATTTATTCAGATACACTCGTTTGAAATATGAAGATGCCATTTCTTAAAACTAAAGTAAATTAAATATTAAAAAATAATAACAACAATTTTTATTTGATATATTTGTAAACAACAAACAATTGAGCGAGAAGTAATTTTTCAAAAACTTATTTTCAATTCCGTAAGTACAAAATTTAATTAAAACAAATTAAAGCCCCAACACCAGAGTACGCAATTAAAATCGTTGCACCGACTTGAGAATTGTTCAAATTACTGAATAACTTTATATATCGTGTAACTTATAATTTCTGTCTTATTTATACAACTTTTTTTTTTGTTATTTTAAACGTTAAGACCGAGAAGTTGTAAAACTAAATAATGAAAAATAAAAAAGTGAACAAGAAATTGCGGATTGATTTTCCGTTTGATAATTTAGTTCAGCATCAATAAGTCTCGTTTGATGTTTGTGTTGCCGGCTTGTGCTTCCCTATAATTTATCATCCAGACTATCATAACAATCCGTTTCCGTTTCCGTTGAAGCCATAGTTTGCTGACTTTTTGCTGTGGCCATTGACGATGTGGCCGAGGCTTTCGATGTGCTGGATGTCAAGGATGAGCTGGTTGAATGTTGCTGCTGTAGCTGTGGCTTGTGTTGTATATCACAGTCCTCTTTCTTGTTGTTGCTGCTGCTGTTGCCAAAGTGTGCTTCGGAATTGTGGCGTCTTTGTTCCTCCTCAATGAGCTTCTCAAAATCTTTGGTTGGATCATAGATTTCGAATTCCTCAAACTCGATGTCATCGTATTTGCGCTTCTCATAGATACTCTTATCATTGGCAACATAATATTTAACAACTTCTTTATCTAACACTGAGGTAACACTCGATGTGGTGCTCAGCGGCAAGAAGGACTTCTCCTCGTTACTGGTTTTCGAAATGAACGATGTGGTGGCGTTAACAGTTTCCGTCTTTTTAGTAAATTTGTCATCTGTCCGATGGATTTCCACGGGCACAGTTATTTGTGAAGGGTTGTTGTTGGTTTTATTGTTGCTGTTGTGCCCAGTCGCGCCAGTGTATGATGAGTTTGTTAATTTTGTATTTGTTTGTGGGTTTGATTTATTTTTTGCCTCTTCCAGATTGAAATTCCCAGCTGACGATTTGTTAAAGTTTTTGATTTTCGTTGTTGCTGTTATTGTTGGCAGTAGCGTGTTTTCGTAAGTAACCAGTTTCTTATTCACATTGTCTTTGTTAATATGTTGCTGTTGCTGTTCTTGTTGTTGTTGCTGCTGTTCTCCTCCCTCTTCTTGCACAGCATTCGTGTTACTCGTGTTCGATGTTATTTGTTTTCCAATATGTGCGACATTTTTGGTAATTTCCGAGTTGATCCCACTGGATTTAGTTGATTGTTGTTTAAGAAATGTAAACGCCAAATCGACATTCTTATTACGACAGACTTTCATGCATCCTCCTCCCGTGCTGGCACCTTCTTTTTTTCCTGCTTTGCCGCTGTTATCTAAATGTATATCTTTAGCTTCGCTTTGATACATTTTTTGTTCATCGGATTTTTTAAATATTTTTTGCTGCTGCTCGCAGTCTTCTTTGCCAGTTTTTGCTGTTGTCGAAGATGCTGCTAAAGATTCTGTCACATTTCCTTTTGTAATATTGATGTGGTTATTTACAGTCACCAGTTTGAAGCCGCAATCGTGATTGTGTTTCTCAACAACCTGGCCATCGTTATTTCGATTATTAGCGGCAACAGCGAAATGAGTGGAAAGTTGTTCACTGGCTTTGGGATTGTGAGTGTCATTTTTATTATCTCGACAACAAACAGTTGCTTGATTATTTATTGTTAAAGTTGTATTAGTGTTGCTGTTACCTTTCGGTGTAGGACGCGCACTGCTGTTGTTAGCAACAGTTTTTGTTTTGGTTGCCTCGAAGTGATGTACCATTTTGCGTACAACTTCTGTTTCTTCGGGTTCGTTGTCTGTGGCACCAGCTAATTCCAAGCGACTGCTGCAGCTGTTCGATTTAACAAGTTTGAATGTTATGCCACCGCCTTTATTAAGAACAGGAAAATGAAGCAAAAATAAGGAAATAAGATTGTAATCGATTTCGTTAATAAATTATTGGGTGCGGGCAAAAAGCAACTTCGCTTTAAAGTGGAAATTTAATTACAAAAACGCAACTGTTTATTGAAAAGTAAAATAATATTTTTAATGTAAATAAAACAACGAGAAAACTTTGTATTTAAAAATCTGCACTGATGCAGATCACAAAAACTCAATATTCATGACTGAGTTCGAAATCGATCCCGAGATCTTTGACTTCATGACTTCCATAAACTTCAAAATAAGATCCGTACCGAATTGTTGTGGAACCCATCAAGTGATAACTGGAACAGTTTCGAGCATATAATCAGCGACAAAAAAAGAAAAAAAATTTAAGAAAATTTCGATAACAGCACCTGATTTCAACAGACAATTTTTCGCAAAAATCCTTTGCTTTTGCAAAAAATGCTGTCCATCAATTTAGAACCGGAATCCATAGAATGACAACTGGTAACAGAAGAGTATTTCAGAAAATTTCGATAACAAGAATTCACTTCCGTTGAAAATCGTTTGCTGAAATCATTTAACTTTTACAAAAATATATCCCATTTCTTTAGAACCAATTTTTTGTGGAACCGATAGAGTGATAACTGGCAAAAATTTCCAACATATAATTGGCGACCAAAAACTGAAAAATATTGAAGAAAATTTCGATAACAAAATCTAAATTCAGCGGACAGTTTTTCGCTGCAACCCTTAAATTTTACAAAAGTATTTTTCATCAATTTATAACCGATTTGTTTTGGAACCCATAGAGATATAACTGACAACAGTTTCGAACATATAACCGGTGACTAAAAACAGAAAAATTTTAAGAAAATTTCGATAACAAGACTTCACTTCCGTTGAAAATTGTTTGCTGAAATATTTTTTACAAAAATATATCCCACCTCTTTAGAACCAATTTTTTGTGGAACCGATAGAGTGATAACTGGCAACAATTGCCAGCATATAATTAGCGACCGAAAACAGAAAACTATTGAAAAAAATTTCTATAACCAGACCTCACTTTCCCTGAAAATGTTTCGCCGAAATCCTTTTATCGTGCAAAAATATTGTTTATCAATTTGGAAGCGATTTGTTATGGAATCCATAGAGTGATAACTGGCAACAGTTTCCAGCATATAATCGGCAATCAAAAACGGAAAAATATTGAAGAAAATTTCGATAACAAAACCTGATATCAGCCGACATTTTTTCCATCTATTTTTGCTTTGTAACTCAAAGTCCTAGAAGTGATTCGATACATTTCGAAATTACGTTTTCAAAACCTTAAACATTAACTCAAACAAACATACTTCCATTATGATCGGCTCTATCAGATCCTGTACATCCTTGAACTTTATCTCTCCCATTCATTTGTTGGCTTTCATTTTGGTTGGTTGTCATTTTCGATTCATTGTTTGCCACGTCCTCATTTTTTATCAAGTGTAATTTCTTTTGTTCTGATTGCTTTCCATGGAATTGGCATTCATTATTTGTGGCTTTCATGCTGCACGCAGCTGTATCTGCCACTGTTGCTGATGCTGCTGGTGCTGCAGCAGTTGCACTACAGCAAGTTTCAATTTCACGAACTCTAGCCCTCGTTTGGGTTTGAGTCATCATTGAAGGATTTTTTATAAACATTTTTGTTGGATTGTTGGCAACAATTGTTTTATTGACATTCTGTCCACTGTTGCTGCAGGCGTTTAATTCCGGCGCATTTGCAGTTGCCGATGTTGTTGATGTTTGTACAACACGACCACCGTAATAGGTGACAGACGAGCCGCATTCTCGTATTTTACGTAAAATGTCCTGTTGAAATGGAAAGATTTTCGTTTTAGAGCAAATCTTTTTGTAGTTGTTGGAAATGTGCGCGCGTGTGTGTGTGTGCGTGTGTATGTGTTGAAGCAGAAAATGTGTAGTTATTTTGCAAACTTTCTTTTAATTTGAATGTTTCTTCTTGTTTTATGATTTCCATTTGAACATTTTTGTGTTGTCATAAAATGAAATGATTTTTGTGTGTAAACGATTGTAATTTAATTTTGCGTGCTGAGATTTGAATGAAATTGTGTGCAAAGAATTGAATGCAGGTCTTTATTTGTATTAAATAATAAAAATTAAAAGTTAGAATTTTGTTTTTGTTAGTCAATAATTATTTTAATAAACTTGTAAAGTTTTATGTTTCAGCCCAAAACTGTCGGTTAAAGAAAAGCTTATGAAATATTATGAAATGATTGTTTTAATATTTAAAGGAAGTGAATTGATTAATTGTTAATGGGTGCTGTTTTAGTACAAAATGTTGGCATGTTTTTTATTAAAAAGTGCAAGAAATGTAGCATTTTTTTAGTAAAGAACACAACATAAGTTGAAACATTAATTGAAGTTATTTTTGGGAAAAGAAAAGTTTTGAATACTCTGGTTGGAAACGGGGTGCTCTTGAAAAGTAGTATTTTGTGAAATGGTACTTTTTTAATGTCATTTTCTAAAATATTAATTTAAAAAATATGCTTTGGGGATGAAAAACCTACCTGTTTAAAGATGTACTTTTAGCGAATGTTATTTTATGAAAAGAGTACTTAAAAAAAAAAAGTACCTTTATAAAGAAGCATTTACATAAAAATTTTTTCTGTACTTTCTTAAAAGGTACTTTTTTGAACATACTTGCTTTTAAATGTATATAGAGGTACGTTTTTGGAAAGTACTTCTTTCAAAGGTACTAAAGGTACTGGTGTTAAGGGATATTATTTTAAAAGATGCTTTTGTTAAAAATTAAGTTGTTTGAAAGGTACTTTTTTTGAAAAGGGTACTTTTGTTTAAAAGAGGTTATAAACTTAAAAATTTTGTACATGTAGAGATTACTTCTTCAAAAGGTACTTTTTAAGGGAAAGGGTTTTTGGAAGGTATTCTTTCGAAAATATAGCTTTTCTAAAACGTACTTTTTGAAAATGTTATTATTTTAAGGTTGCATTTAATACTTTTTTTCCAATAATTTTCTTTTAATAATACATTTTGAAAGGTTCTTTTTTAAAGAACTTGATTTAAATAATATTTCAAAGGATACTTTTGTTAAGATATAAGTTTTGTTAATAGTATTTTTTTAAAGGTGCGCTATTTTTTAATGATTTTAATTTAATTTTTATGTAGGAAACATCACTTTTTAGAAGGGGTACTTTAAAAAACTTTATTTTTGAAAGAGGTACTTTTTGCCAATGTAGTTTTTGAAAATATTTACAATGAAAATGTACTTCTGGGACATGAAAACTTTTTGAAAACTTAAATTTTTAAGGACGAAATGTTTTGCCAATAATATTCAAAAAAATACTTTAAAAAAGAAGTATCCACTTAAAAACTTGCAAAGAGTCCTTTTTGGAACATACGTTTTTTAAAATGCATTTAACAGGTTATTTCCTTAAAAAGTACTTTTTTCAAAGGTGCTGCTGTTAAGAGATATTATATTAAAAGATGAATTAAGTTGTTTGAAAAGTACTTTTTTTCAAAAGGTACTTTTGTTAAATGGCAAGTCTTAGGATTAGTTAAAGAAATTAAAATATTGTTTTTATAAGTAAATTAAAATGATTTATTCGGGGATGACTGAGTTTGTGGCATTATTTAAGCAGGGATGGGCAAATAGCGGTGAGTGATTGCTGAATTGGTTGTGTGAGTGCAAAACGGGTCACTGTCAAATACAGATTTTTGGGACTATGCTGCCATCCATCATTAAAAACTTTGTAACAAATCCGAAGCCCACAGTGAAGAAATGGATTCCCATAGAGGAGCGTATTACTTAATAGGTACACTTTTTTAATATATAATTTTCAGAAGGTACTTTTTTAAAAAGAATGTAATATTTTAGAAGTTAATTTTTTTTAGTATATACATACATATTTGGTTTTTTAAAGGTTTTTTTAAAAAGTATTTTTGGTACTTTTATTAAGCGAGAAATTATTTGAAAATAGTTCTTTAAAAAGATAAATTTTTAAAGCAACTTTCATAAAAGATTCATTCTCAAAAGGTTTTTTTCCTTTTTTTCGAAAGGTACTTGTTGGGACAAGTACTTTTCAAAGAAAAATATTTTAAAACAATTGAGAGGTCTTTGAAAATAGAACTTTAAAAAAATTCTTTGAGGGGAAAACATTTCTTCTGCGAAAAAGAAATTTGGGAATTTTTTTCCAGAAATAGTTCATAAAAATATAATTTTTGAAGTAAGTACTTATTGCAGAAAATGCTTTTGTGGAAAAAGTCCTCAAGGGAAAAATTTCTTTTCAGAAAAGGAGCTCTTTAGAAATAAAAATATTTTACTATTTGTGAATGGCAAATTTAGTGTAAAAAAGTGGGAGGGTTACGCAGGAGTTATTATGCGAGTACTCTATGCAACGTTCCGTAGATTTAAAAGTACTTTAAAAAATCAAGCGAATAAGCAAAATAAAGCAGGGCGGAAAACAAAAAAGCGTGATAGTGACATGTAAAATACGAGTGATGACATGAAATTAGTGAACGCATTTTAGGTTAACTTCCCGTATTTTTATATACAAATTAAAAAGGAAAAATAAAAAACTACTCACATTACTGACGTAGTAGGTGTCGCATAACTCGTCAAAGGCATCGTCCACATCGCCAAACAAATCGTTATCATCGTCATCTTCATCAGCATCGCCATCATGCTCTGCTTCGTGATCATCGGAGTCGTGATTTGGATGTTTGATGTGATATTCGTAAATGTCTCGATAATTACTGGACTTTCTGGCCTTGTGAAGGGATCCATAATTGGCACTACGAGGACGTATACCAGATGACCGTACTGGTATGCCAAAGGCGGCAGAGCGCGATTTTCTAACCGAACTGGTACTATTGTGTTTTCGTACCAAATCTTGAACGTGGACTGAGTTTGTGGCCTCACCATCTTCTGCAGTTTGTGCACTGTCCTCTTTGTTTCGTTTCTCATTTTGAGAATTGTTGGCTGCTGGTGTTGTTGCAGCATTTTGTTTTGGGTTATTTTCCAGGTCATTGCATTCACATGGCGATGACAAATCTCCACTTGAAATGCCACTGGAAAGACTGGCCGTATCCCATTTTCGTTGTATTGAGTTTATGGTTTGTTTGGCGGCTTGTGCCGCTGCTGTTGTTGCGTGTCCATAGGAAGTGTCTATAGTGAGGTAACGATATTTTCTAGCTCTGCGAGTCTTGGGACTTGTTTGTTTGGTTGTGTATGTGGTGGCGCCTTCGTTATGCTGCGGTTGTGCTTCCCTTGTTAAAAGTCCTTGACCTGGTGTTGGCAAAATGTGCTCTTCGAAAAATTTACGCACATTTCTCACAGTGTCCGGATTTGGCAATTCCTCTTCGTACAGTTCGCGATTTACTCTTACGGGCTGATAGAAAAAGTGTCGCTTTATGCCACCACCGTTACCCGTACCACCACTACCGCCTTTAGCACGTTGGCCGTATGCATTTTTGTTTGGTGTTTTGCCTTGTGCCTGCTGTGCTGATGTCTTTGTGGCACATGAATCCTTTGCCAGACTGCCGTTATTTGTAGTGGTTGTTGCAGTTGTTGGTCTTTCAATTTTCGTGCGCACTGGCTCCACAATGACGACGTTGTTGTTTGACAACAACTCTTGAAAACTGTAGTCCTGCAAGTACTGAATGAGGCCATCGAATTGTGCCTCCTTTTTGTTGCGTGCCAAAACGTTGCTACGCAGTAGTTGTTGCGATTTTAATATTTTGTAACGAATATGATCGAATTGTGGCTCATTGGCGTCAGCAATATCTGCATCGTTGGGTTCATTGGCTCCCAGAGACGACAGATTTGAAGGCGCAGCACTGACTATGGTGGCTGTTTTGTCTCCATCTAATTCTACGATTTCTATGGAAGGCATGAAGCTGCAGTAGTCATCATGCAAATGACAGGTGTTTTGGGTCTTGTTGTGGTTGTCGCCTGCTGTCATGGTTGGATTTCTTAGCTGGTGTCCTTTGTTGAACTCATCTGAAGACGACTGGGCTCCTAAAATAAATTGCTTTTTTTCCTCATAACGTTGCTCCTTGTGCTGAAGATGCTGCGCCTTTGCCTGTGACTGGGATTGTAACTCATTAAAATTTTCCACTTGATTTGTGCTTTTTGCTGCTGCTGGTTTGTTAGAAGACATTTTCTCCTTGTGTTCTGAAGGCTGCTTTTGTTCATTTAAAGTTTCACTTTGGCGCATTAGCTCGTCATCTTTTGCTTCGGCTGACTCTTGTGGCTGTTGCTTTTGCTGCTCCATATCATTGCTAACCAGCTTAGACCAATAACAACGTACAGCGTCAACTTTTTTCAAATATTCGTTTTCTACTTGACTGCTTTCTGCGTTGTTGAGGAATATTTGGTTGGCATTAAATGTTGTGGATGCTGTTGTTGCTGTTGGATTGCCAGGCGCTGTTGTACCATTTTCCAATTTACGCTTGTTGTCAATGACTTGTAAAATTTGTGGACGCGACATTTTGTTACTTTGATGCTTAACTTTGTTGCGTCGAAAGGAATCTGTTTGTGTGGTAGTTGTGGTTGTGGTGGTGGTAGTTATGACTTTGACAGGTCTGGCTCTATAAATTTGATTGCTCAAAACCCGCCTGTCTTTGGATTTGGGTGAGAGCAAAAGTTTTTTGGACTCTGCTATGCTGAGGTGAAGGGAGGAAGCTTTTTCTGTGTTGGCAGTTGTGGGATACTGCTGGCGTCTGTGCTTGGAAGGTACTCTCTTCAGAGAATCACCAGATCGGCTATTAAAACTTCCACTATTTGTGGGCTTCTCCTTTAATCTTTCCCTGCTAAATTTCACCAATAACAAGTCATCGGTGTTTTCAGTTCTATTGGGTTTTCTTGTTGAGGTATTTGCATTGAAGTTTTCCTTTTCCTCTTCTGTTTTTGTTTCCAAACTCTGTATGGAATCTTCTTCTATAATATTATTTTGGGCATCCGTTACTACAATGCGAAATAAAGATTTTTTGCTTGTTTGGCTTTGAGATTTATTATATTTGATTTCTTTGGTTTCTTCTTCTATATCTTCGTATTGACTTAAAGTGTTTTCTAAACGAAATTTGGCTCGATTGGCAAATTCAATTTGCTGCAGTTGCGTGCGTCTACCGCTGGCACGTATTTCTTTGGCTCTGCGCTCTATTTGTTGACTGAAGTTTTCTATTTCAATGCAAGGAGCTTCTTTGGGCTTTTCCAAACTGTCGTCGTAGTTTTTTTGGGAGGAATATGATTCGGAAGTTTGTGTGCAGTGATTAGAAAGTTGTTGCTGGATAGGCTCTGTAGTTGGCGTAGAATGTTGCTCGGGATTGCTTTCATCAATTTGTTCACAACTTTGTTGTTGTTCGCTTTCCCAACTCTGCAATGGAGTAGCACTTTTTTGATCTGAAAGAAAAACAAATAAAATTAAATATTTATGTATTCGTTTGTTGTATTTAAAGAAATGTTTTTAATATGAATAAGAGAAAAAATGATCGTGCTAAATACAATGGCCCGATTTTGCAACTCAGATTTTGAAGTTTCAGACGAACGAGTTGCACCCAGTCGAGGGCCAAAGGAAATAAGTTTTTATAATAAAAATGTGTAACTCACGCTGCTAATTTTGAATTATCAAAAACAGTACGCACTAACCACTATAGAGGGAAATCATTTTTTTGGGTCTTCTGCTGAACACTAGTAGTACTCAGTAGCAACTTTTTCGGTTCAATTAATTTAAATTTTTTTTTGTTCGCTATCCAAAAATAGGCCACAAGTTTCTTCAACTTATTTTGATAATTAAGAATATCTTTAATAAAATAAAATAAAATAAAAGACAAACTGGACTAGAAAATAAATCCTTCAACTAGGCCCAAAAGCTTTGATTATTTGAAGCCCACACTTTAATGATCCGCACTTAAATTAATCTTTCCGCACTTGATTTAAGAAATTCTCTAGTTTTCGTACTTTTCACAACGCTTGGGCTTGATTGAAGTACGTTTTATATCAGTTTATCGACTATTTACACAACCCTACAACAACTTTATTATGTGCAAGATTTTAATGAAAACTAATCATAAAACCGAATACTTTCAAAGCAGGTAAAAATTCTTTGCAATAAATATTTCAATGCGTTTGATTTTATAGCACTTAAGAGTTACATAAGCCAACAAGAAATTAAGGAGCTGGTGAAAACTAAAATTAACTGCCCTTAAAAAATAAATATAAAAAATAGTGATAAAATATATAAAATAAAGAAGCTGAAAGGATAAGAACAAAGAAACAGATATAAAAACACCCTACCCCGTAACTGGTAACAAATATGGAAAACGGTTGACCCTAAAAGACATCCCTATAACTTCGCACTGATTTGAAGCGCAACGCTGTCCTAACCTGGTTTTTGTGCTATATTGAGCTTCAGCGCTTTTATACAATTTTCAAATCAACCGATTCCCAAGTGATAATCTGGAATTGACGTAGATTTCGACTACTATGAAAGAATCCAGATCACTAACTGATCAGATATATAATTCCCGAGTTTCTTATTCACTTTTACCGAATTCATTTCGTTTTCACTATTTCAAGAACGAATTAATCGATTTTGACAAGATTTACGTTGATCAAGCTTGTGGAATCGATCGATAAAGCCGTTTAAAAATTATTCTTAAGAAAACACTTTGAAAAAGGCATAGTTTTGAAGTTTTTTTTTCGAGATATTCTAAAATCTAGCAGTTCAAATTGGTTTAAATTCACAGAAAGTTTAAGTTCAGAAACGTTCTTCAGAAGGCCACCACTTTTGAAAGCGAGGTAAAACCAATAAGTTCTCGATTTTCTTCAGTTTCAAATTTTCCCAATTAAAAGAATTCAAAATAGACTTTCAATCGTTAAAAATACATCAAACAATAAAAAAAAGCTATTTTTAAATTGTTTATCTGTTACGATTTTGTAGATTTTAGCTGACAAATTATTCGCCCGTATTATGAATGACGACGTCGACATCACATTAACACGACGGTAAAAAATGATCGTTTGTCTAGTCTTTGTCGATAGAAATTGACTCCTGGTAACATGTTCTGTTAATATTACACGCTTTAGAGAATACCAAAAGGCTGCTAATAATAATAAATTATTGTCAACAATTATATGACAAGTGACCATTTCTTGCTGTCGTGTTGACGTGACGTCGACGTCGTCATTCATAATATGGGCGATTGATTTGTTTTTCGTTATGAAAAACAAATTACAGAAATCAATCGCTGGTCTTCAGTAATCACTGATCGGTAAAATGTATCGCATATTAGTTCGATAATGGCTAGTCCTTATTAGTAGGCTGCTGATATTGAATGCCACCTCAGCCAGCCAAAAACCATTGATTTGGAAGAATCTATTTTATTTTATTTTTATTCTTCACTCTAATAAAATATTTCTAAGCATCCTCCTCTCTCCTGATTTTTTTGGTAATTTTTGTTGCTCAACACAAAAATTTTTAATAATTATAATCGTGCTAATTTATTAATAATTCATTTAACAAAGATTTTCAATATAAAAGAAAAAAAAAAGTCTTGCGCTGTTCTGCACTCACCTTCTTCAACTTCCAAAGAAGTTTCTACACTCTGAGATTCCTGTTTAGTTTGTTGCTCTTCCGATTGCTGGTGATCTCTTTGTTGAACGTTTTGCTGTGATCTACTGAAACGTTTGATAGAATCATAAAGATCATCTGATGCAACAGCCTCCTCACGTGGCTCACAGTCGTCGTTATTATTGTTGTTGTTATAGTTATTGCTGTTAATGTGGTTGCTGCTACTGCTGTTGCTGCTGCTGCTGCCGCTACAGTTGTTGTGTTTCTCAATCAACAATGCAGCCGCGTGATCAGTTTCGTGCTGTAAATCACAATCGCTCACAGCGTCGTCCAATGAGCAGCAATTATCTAAATTATACGATGACCTCAGTTGCGCATCAATGCTCTCAGAGACCTTAAGACTTTGACCGATATTGACGTCGGGCAAACTGTGATACTGATTATCGCTAAGATTTGTTTTCAGCGGTATGTAAAGAGGTTCCGCTACTTGACGTTTCAGATGACTGGCCACCGTATACGATGAGGCTGACGATGAATCAGTTGTTGGAGACGCTAAAGCTTTTTCAGACGAGTCACTGACGTTAGACGAATAGGCTGAGTCGGAGTAACGTTTGAGTTTCCGTTTCTCGACAACAGACAAAATCTTTGGTTTACTAGCTGCGCTGGAAGTGACTCCTGCTTGTACGCTGCTGCTGGAGTGGTGGTGGTGTTGCACGCTACTGGCACAGGGTGCGTGTTCAATTTTAAGTATTTGGGTGTAAATTGGTTTGATATCCTCGACGCTCAGATCGTTGCAACGATCTAGAATTTCTATTTTGGTATTAACAGTTTCCACAAAACTCAGCGTCTGCGGCTGCGATAACAGTGAGTTTTGCTCTTCAAATTTGTGTTGCTTTGCCTGGGGCTCGTAAATGGCATCTTCTATGGAAATGTGCAGCAAAGTTTCGACCTCGTCTATGCAGGTGCAAATACTGGCCACCTCTAGGGAAGTATCGTAAGTGTCCACATCAATTAGAGTGCTGTCGGAACTCTCCTCGGAGGACAGATATACCGAGTCGTAGGCTATGATTTTTTGTAAGTTATCACTTACAGCTCGGGAGCGTTTTAGAGTGCCTTCGACTTCGGTGTCGGTTGTGGTGTGTCTGTTTGAGCCTTCAGTGTCTTCGACTTCTTCCTCTTCTGCTTGTACTACTTCTTCTTCTGCTTCGTCGCCTGCCTTGGAAGTGGTATCCGAGGCATCCGATTCGCTAGGGAATCTGTGTCCGTTAATTTGCTCTTCCAGTAGACGATCTCTTTCTCTGACACGATCGTCGTCGTCGTCGTCGTCGTCGTCGTCTTCTCTGTCCTCTGCTTCGTCTTCGGTAGTTTCAATTCGAGTGCGTGTCGTGGTAGTCAGACTTATGATTTCATAACTTTCTTCGTCGCCCTCGATCTGGGTCTTTTGGAATATTTCTTCGATTTTCGTTATATCATACTCCTGTTCGGACAGAGAAGCACTATCGGTTTGATCGTCTGAATTGCTGGTGGTGGTCTCGGGAAAGACACTACTTTGGCTGTTCTCCGGACACGATTCGCCGCCACTAACTGGTGTGGAAGCTGATAATTTAGTAGACTTTTCCAAGGGACTGGAGCGTTTTTGTCTTCTGGATTGATATATGCGAGGCTTGTCTTGGGCCAGCAGATGAACCGCCTGTTCAAATGTTTCGAATTCTAGTTGCTGTTGCTGGTGGTGCTGCTGCTGCTGTTGCTGTTGCTGCTGGTTATGGGAGTGTTGATGTGCCAGTTGTGTTGAGTGGCTTTGATGCTGTTTATACTCGTTGGACTGGTGTAGGGAGTTTTTAAAATAGTCTGAATTCAAACTTTCCAAATCGCTTTTATCGTTGTGCCACGGATGCAACTGGTCGGTAACAAGGCCAAGTGCTAGTTTATCTAAACGTTTTAAATGTTCGTAATAATCGTTTGTTGTTCCAGCTCCCACCGCAGTCTGTGGCTCATGATAATGAGGATGATAATGCAAATGTTGTTGTTGTTGCTGCTGCTGTTGCTGTTGTTGTTTATGGTGTAGTAACTGTTGTTGATGTGAATCACAAGTGTCGGCTACACTCTCCGCACTCAGTTCGTCTAGATCTTGGCAGTAACAACTATTCACTTGTCCTCCACCGCCCCCAGACGCTGAATTACAACCACTCGTGTTACAATTGCAGTTCGTTGTCAGCTTTTCTCTTGATGTGTGATGATGATGATGATGTTTATTGCTGCCACAAATTAATCTATTGGGTAAATGCAAAAAATAAAATAATAATAAAAAATCAAATAAAATATGAAATAAAGTTGGTTTTTTGTTTGGCTGTAATAAGTGTGTGTTATTTGCTTTTGGCCGTTTTTGTATTGACAAACTGAAGGGGCAGGGCGTTTCTTTAAAGGGTTTGAGTTGTTGGCGACTGTATTTTCATTTAACAACAGCTTAAAGTTATTTGTTGTTTTATTGTTTTCAAAATCTTTTTAATAGTTGAGAGTTTACGTTTGACTTGCTGCCGAGACCTTGTCCAGCCCGGAGTTGTTCATTATGCAAATCGAATAACATCTTTCATACAATTGCAATTAAATTTACAAGTTTTTATTGTGTTAATTACAAGTTATAATTCAATGTTTTTCCCATAAATTAAACTAAATTGCAGTCCATTATCGACTGAAGTAAATTGATATAAGAAATATAATTTTTTTTATTTTTAAGCTCTCAGAAGAATAATATTGGGGAGAGGAGGGCATCAAGAGATTAAGAAGAGTGTAGCCATGTGGAAGTTTAAAAATGGGAAGAGAAAAAAACACTCTAAGAAATATTTTACAAGGAAGAATATGCAAAACGTTCAAGGAAAAGTCAACATCAATTTTTATAATTCAACTCACAAACAAAGCAGAACAGCTGTTTTCGAAAGCCGCTGCACTAACATCATCACTACCCACTTGTTAGTTGGCTCAGTTGAATGTGATAACAGTTTCCGTTTTTACCAATTTTATTAGAAAAAAGCATACGAGACCTGTATCAAAACGATGGTAACACACTTTCGTTAATTCCCTGTGTTGCCGTTCGATTATTTTGCTTAATATCCTATTCTTTTCAATTTTTGTTACATCTTTCTCAAGCCAACATTTTTGGTTTGAATTTTTTAAATACATTTGAAGGCTTTTGCCCTTGTATTGGGTTACCACAAGCCTCGACTTTTACAATTTTTCAATTGTAATTAATTTTTGTTTTATATTTTTATTTTGTATTAGGAAACAGCAATTTTTTGGAAATGGTACTTTGGCACTTTTTTGCAAATGTAAGATTTGAAAATATATTTTTGGATACTGTGCTTTTGAAAAAGAAAAATAATTTTGGAAAATTGTACTTTTCGATAAGGGTATTTTATGAAAATAGTATTTCTTCAACAAAAAATTGTTTTTGTGAAAAGATACATTTTCTAAAAAGGTACTTTTAGAAGGTACTTTTTTTGTTTGCTTAAAAAGTGGTTTTAGGAAAAAGTATTTTCAAAATTGGTGCATTTTGGAAGGAAAGGTTTAACTAAAAAGGTTGGTTTTTGAAAAAGGTACTTTCTTTAAAAAGTACATTTCTTAAAAGACGACTTTAAGGAAATAAAAAGTGGTTATTGAAAAAGGGAATTTTTAACAAAAGGTACATTATGAAAAAGGAACTTCATTGAAAAAAAAATTGTTTCCGAAAATGTACTTTTCTCAAATAATACTTTGAACTTCCCACTAGAAAAACACTTCAAATATTAAACATTTAAGAAAATCGGGAAGTAATTGATTTTACCCCATTGTGTAAAAATAGAGTTCTCATAAAATTTTCACGTTTTGGGGTCTTGGAAAGCTTCTCTGATTAATTCTGAGAGCACGTCCCTGTATCTGTATGCATGTATGCAATTGTG
Organism: Linnaemya vulpina; assembly: GCA_963675445.1. Lineage (NCBI taxonomy): Eukaryota > Metazoa > Arthropoda > Insecta > Diptera > Tachinidae > Linnaemya > Linnaemya vulpina. The sequence continues at coordinate 43,165,896 of OY776278.1, read as the reverse complement.
TGAGTGTGTATATGTAACTCGCTTATAACTTTTAAAAGGTCGAATCAAATCAAACTGCTAGCGTTCTGAAGAGCGTCTCTGAACTTAGATATCGTGCGAATTTTACCTAAAAGATTTTAAAGTACTAAAAAAAAATAATAATTAAAAAAAATAATTTTTCAAAGTTATTTTCTTACAATCATTTTTAAACGCGTTAATTTCACAAATTAAACTCTTCATATTTGAAAACCACGTCGATCAGCGTAAAGCGCGAAAAAAGCGGTGAGATATCGTGAAAGAAAACACTGGAAAAAAGTGATATATTTTGAAAAACTCCGAAGTTAATTGCCCCACAAGTTAATGATCTCGATTCTTTTACATTATTCGCAAACGACATCAATCACCGGTTATCAAGTACGAAGCAGTTCACTTCAAAATTAAATTAATGTTGTTTCAACTCGAGAACCCTAAAAGCATAGAATACCACAATAATCAGGTAACGATAAATTTACGTTTTCAATTAGCAGGAAGTTACAGGGGTACGAAAAGTTACAGCTATTAACAAGTGCTGAAGAGGGAAGAATACTCGCTCAAAAGTAGGAGCAGATACCGGATACTGCAACGTAGAAATCAGACTTTTATCGTACTTGTTATTCGTTTTAGAAAAAATATTAAATTTAAGTGATTTGATAATAGGATTTCGACTAAATTCTGAAGTTCTGCTTCATAAAAAATAGTTTATATTTATAAACTGTTTATAAGACAAATTTTGTATCGAAATATTTTCTAACGAAAATTTTTTCTAATTTGGATCTATTACAAAATAATTTTCTATATAGAACAAAACATATTCCATGAAACCTCCTAATAGATTCGAAATAATACTTTTGGAACAGTCCTCGTATGCACTTAGAGAACAGTTACTTGCTTTTAGCAAAATATTTACAAAACTCAACTTAAAAGTTGGTTGCAAATAACTAAAAACAGAGTTGAGTTTCAAATGAACACTTAAAGTATGTTTTTTGCTGTCTATAACACACCAACTTAAGAACAGTTAAAACGATTGTTTTTTTTTGTCACTATAATTAGAGTAAAATGTTTCACAAAAGTATTAAATTTCGTGTTGTATTAGTGCCATGAATATGAAATTACATTATTTTTATTTATTTATTTTTTTCCACTGAATCCCAAAAGCATTATAAATAAGTCAGAGAATATAAAATCCAAACCAACAACATAATGAAAGTTTTATCGTTTGATTTATATGCTCGCAAAATATTCAAACATAATAATAAGAGTATTAGCGGCGTGTTTTCCCCCTCTTAAAGGGAAACTAATAAAATCACAATAAAAATTACACATAAGGTTTTTTTGTTTGAGGCAAAAATAGAAACAACAAAAAGTATAAAAAAGCCTCAGCGACAATAAAAACTTATTAACAAGCGGGCATGTTGCTTAAAGTGTTGACCCAAATTGTTGTTTAAGGCTCGTTCGCTTTAACCTTTTTAACTGAAATCCAAACCGTAAAAATGTTTTAACATTTTCTAACAGACAAACAGGTAAAGCTGTTAGCTGAACTGATGCCATGTTTCATGGTGTTGTTTTCAGTGTATTTCAACATTCTTAATTATCATTATGAAATACTCATAGTAAATTACTTAACGAGACCTTTTCCTCGCTGTTAGCAAAATAAAAAAAGTATTACTGAAATTGGAATATATTTTCTGTTTCAACCGCACATCAGTTTCTTTATGTCAATTAAAAATTGGTTTGAGCTAAAAAAATCACAAAATCACACCAACAATTTATTAATTGCCACCGTTGCTGCAGGTTACTTGTGGATGACACTCAACTACTCGTGCATGTGCATGCAACACATGTGACATGCAAGATTTTATTAACTTTTTTATTTTTCTATTTTAATTTTTTTTTTTTTTTGATATTTCAAACTGATGTTATTTATTTGTAGAACTTTAACATGTCAACGCCAATAACAACTGAATCTAAAATTTCAGCCAACATTTTCAACAACCTGTAGATTTCACAAATTTTTTTCATTTTGTTTGTTTTTTTCTCATTTAAACCGAATTCAATAACAAACAAAAAAGATGTTAAATAAAAACGAGCTGCTATAAAAAAGTTAAAAAAAAACAGAATGAAATACAGAATTAAAATCTCTTCGCGTCAGTGGCTGTGCGTCATCATTGTAAACAAGATGAGCACGCGATGTATTCAGTTGATATTTTTCATTTAAAAGGTTTAAAGTAAATGAAAGCCCCCTGTTTATTCGCACCAACCTAAAAGTGATGGGTTTGACAGAATTCTTACTGACAAAGTAAATCAACAGAACCCAAAAATAATTTCAACTTTTACGAGATAATGAAGCTGAAATGCAAACACATTTTTAAGCACTTTAAAAATAATTTTATCTGTAAAATGGGGACTCAATGACTGTATTTCACTTGTTATAATTTATTTTAAGAGTTACAGAATTTTTTGTAGCAGTGAAAGTTTTTCTAATGACAAATTCTTTCAGTTAGCAATGTTCTATAAAAAATTATATCTGTGAAAGTTTTGTATACAAAAACATTTTGTCAGTAAGTTTTAATGAGAGATTTTGGGACAGAAAGTCTTGTTATTAAGAATTTTGTTGATATTAAAGATTTATCGATAAAAATGTATCCATAGAAAAGTACTCATCGCTGATAGATTTTCTATGGCAAATTTTTTTATAGAGAAACGATAATAGATTCGCAATAGAAAATATTCTCTTCGATGATACTTTTTCTATAGAAAAAATTCTCTTCGATGATACTTTTTCTATAAAAAAATTATTTATAATTTAAATTTTTATAATAATACAAAAAATTATTTTAATAATAATAGTTTTTCTATAGAAAAACTCTCACCGCTGATAATTTTTCTATAGAAAAACTCTCACCGCTGATAATTTTTCTATAGAAAAACTCTCACCGCTGATAATTTTTCTATAGAAAAACTCTCACCGCTGATAATTTTTCTATAGAAAAACTCTCACCGCTGATAATTTTTCTATAGAAAAATTCTCAACGATAATAGTTTTTCTTTAGAAAATTTTGGGGAGAAAAACTCCATGGATGGAAACTTGTGTCTCATGAAATGCAAGTGAACACGTATAATTATTTCAACACTTTAAATGTGCAATAAAACCCCTTTCTGATGTCCCTTGTGCAATTTGTTGTATGCGGTTTTCTAATGCTTAATGGACAGTTATTTCAAATGCAATTATTTTTATTGCATATCAAATAAATAAATCAGTTGTAGCTCTATTCTCGTTTATAAATAAATTTAATTTTTCTAAAATACTCACCTCTCGCGTTCACGAAAGTAGCCGCGATTAACCAAACGAGCACGAGGTATTAATTGCGAACGTCTACTGCCGTTTGAAGAACTAATTTGCAGGTCGCTAAATGTTTCCTCACGTATGACAGCCAAACTGCGGGATCGTCTCAGACTACACGAGTCGCTGGCGAATTCGAACGGTTGCGGGGGTACTGAAATATTTGATTGATGTAGATTTTGTTGACGTGTTTGGTGATGCTGTTGCTGTTGTGGTTGTTGCTGCTGATGTTGTTGTTGTTGCTGCTGTTGCTGTTGTAGTTGTTGGGAAGATTGATAGATGTTATTCGTAGAATGATGATAATTTTCATCAGCTGTTAATTAAAAAGGGAATAAATCAGAAAAACAACTTTAATTCTGTTTTAGCTTTTGTTGTTTTTTTTTATTGATCAGTAAATTAATGATTTTCATAGGGTTTCATAGCAAATGGAAACAATTCAAACGTATTTCGGCAGTTAAAACAGAGTTTTAATATTATTTTATAAAAAATATGTTCATATATTTTTTATTCTAGTACGAGAGCAACATGGACTTATGTCTGTCTGTGCCTCGTGTGAGGCCTCGTTAGTGATAGGAGTAGACACCCAACCTAATTCGGTATTAAGAGCACCATCAGTTAAAGCTATAAGGCATGGCTAATCTGCACCTTTCGCCCTGTGACGATAGTAGGAAGCGTCCTTACTGCCCCTTGTTGTCTAGAATTTGTAACGAAACGGTTTGAAAGTCAAATGAGGCGCTGATTTTAAAATAACGAAGCCACGTTTTAGACAAGTTTTTTTGATATATTATTGTTTCAAAATTTACTTTAAGATTTTGAAAAGAAATCGTGTATTTGAGCTTTTTTAAACGATATTAATTTTTTGCTTCTTAGTTTGATGCGCTTCGAAAGCGTGTAAAAATACTTGCCCATTATGAGAAGATAAGAACACGGAGCTCACCAACAAAAGTCTTCATTAATAAAATACCGAAAAAAAATAAAAATAAAAGAAATATTGTAATAAAAAGATTTAGAAGTAATTCAAATCCCTTGGGGTATTTTGGGCCACTCTGTACTTATTTACACTGTCTATGAAACATACTAACAAACACACATTTATTTTCTTATATATAATCGAATATAATCACGACAACTCAAATTAACACTTCAGATTCGTGTCTTAACTTTCAAATTGAATGTGAAAATTTTAATCAACTCGTTTATCGGATGGCAGGCAGGCAGGCAGAAGTAATCAACTCATGTTTGCAGTTTGATTAAGATCAACAAGGGAACTGGCCGAATTGCTTTTACGAGGGCAATCTAATAAGTAAACATATGCTTTTTTTGTCAACTCTATCTGCACATTCTTTTAATTATTTATTCACATTATTTTTATAATATGATTTTCTTCAAACTTAATATATAACGTGTAGAACTGAACCCCAGGATTTTGGTTCTATTAAATGCTATTTAAGGACACGTTAACGCTGCTTCGTTTGTTTCATATCAAGTGTGACTATATGCTGCTTTTCGTTTGTTGTTATAGCAAATCGTCAGCAGACAGATTTATGGAGTTTTCTCTTCTAGAACATATTTACTTATTTTCTAAAAAGTGGCGGTTTGGAAAAGTTTTAAAACAGAAATTATTTTTCATGAGGGATGTAGGATTCATTTCCAATAAATTCCTAATTTTGAAATGGCAAAATGTTGCCATTTTCTGTTAAAAAGTGTAAAAATTCTGCATTATTTTCTAGAAAAGAAACCTTTCAGCTAATGCAGCGAACCAATTGAGAATTATAAACAAAAATCATAAAAGGCGTTGAATTCTGCATTTTAGAAGCGTATAAAAAAATATTTACATTTTAATACATTTGAATTATATAATTATTCGATGCCTTAAACGCTACGTTGTCTTTCAACAGGAACTGGAACTAAAGGGCGTTTTTTATAGAGAACTTTATATATAGAACTTTTTATATAGAATTTTGAAACAAAATGAAATAAAGATACATGTTTTAAATGGACATAAAATTTAATTTAGTCGAAAAATTATCTTTTGGGACTACAATTTTAATACAAGTTTTAGCTGCCTGGGATGTATTCTATATTCTGGAGGTTCAATATTCGCTGATTTTTTCCAAAACATTTGGCCGCAATATCGGTCATAATGCGGAAATGAATGTTGACCGCCAAGTTGTCAATAATTCAGGACGTATTCGCATAGACTAGCGACTTCACATATTCCAAAAAAAAAAAAAACTGTTAAGCGGCGTTAAGTCGCACGATCGGGCAGGTCAATTCACTGTCCTGAAATGTAAAACTACCAAACGTTTGCTTTCATAAATCGATGGCAAGGGCTGTTCGACATGTTCTTGTTTAGACTGCAGTTCCTGCAGATCATAGCTGCTCAATTGATGATCAAAAAAGTCAGTAACCGTGGCTCTACAGCGATCACCAGTGATGTAACGTTAGGACCAACATCATTTTTAAAAAGACTACAGGGCTTTGATTCCACCCGTCCCGAAAATACAACAAAGCCAGTCCGGTACATTCAACATACACTTAAGAATTACCATCACTCCAAATAAGGCAGTTTCGGATCAAACAGAAGTGATCTTTATCGCTACACGAGATTCGCACGAGACGTATTTCGGAAGACCCAAATTAAATGTGCACAATTTGGAAGCCGTTGTTAATGCGTCAGTCCATTCATAATTAAATCCCAATACAAATTAAACATAAATCACTTAATAAAAAGAAAAAGGCCGCCATTAAAAATGTTGGCGTCTCAAGGTTTTATGCCTCTATAAAAAAACACCCTTTACACGCTTTTGCTTTGTTTTTCGCTGTAATTTTCCCTTTGCTAAATTCCTAAATTTTTTAGGCTGAAAATCGTTTGTTTTTGCTGAAAATCTCTTGTATTTTCGTTTCGCAATTATTCAGAAATTAATTTCTTTGCTTGTTTGTCTAACTCACCACACTTAAAATCTCGATAGTGTTGCGTTAAATGATGTTCGCTGACGTATTTCAATTGTTGTGGCTGAGGCAGTTGTTGTTGCTGTTGCTGTATTTGCTGCTGCTGCTGCTGCTGTTGTTGTGACGCATTATGTTCCGCCTCTATAATTTCCTCCTCTTCTTCGTCATATATTTCCTGTTCCGGTTCTACGCGCCAATAATACTCAGCGATATCCAGTGCGTCTTTACAACGATCGATATGGTTATAGTCCAACGAACGGGAATGACGCAACTGATGGTGGCGCGACTGATGTGATGACGACCAGTGATTTAAACCAGCAGCTGCACTGTGACAGCTGGTGGCTAAATCAAGATGTGATATGGATTTATTGTGACGCCAACCAGAGCCACGGGACGGGCATTTATAGTCGGGGAATGAGCTTTCGGCGTAACGGACACGGTCTACGTAATTGTAGATGTATTCTTTAGATTTTCTAGAAAGAAAAAAGTATAAATCTATATCAATTATTGAAGTAAAAGGAGTGTTTTTTAAATTTTCTATTTAAAATAATTTTTTATTTTTCTAGAGTAGGAGAAGTTAATTTGTATCCTGTTGCAATAAATGCAAGACCAATTTTTTATTTGAAAAACAATTAAATTAATTTCAATTTTTAATTCCCAATTTGTCTAGTGCTGGGATCCAGAGTTGCCATATTATTTTTAAAACTCTTAATACGGAGAAAATAACCTCCTTTCAGGCAAAACATCTTGTTTTTAAGAATCATAAAAAGGTTTTTGTATTTTAAAATCGCTTTTCAAGAAAATGGAGTAAAAAAGTTACAAATAAATTTTAAAACAATAATGAAGCACAATAAAAATATTATTGTGGAAAATAAAGTATGGGGCACTCAATATATGTATGAAAAATAGGGCACAAAGCACCCACGCTTTTTTGCACAATAATAATTTTATTTAGTTTGTTTAAAAATTGATTTTTAATTTTAAAAATTTAATTTTTAAAATTGTTTATTTCAGTTTTCTTAACGATATTTATTTTTTACTTATTTTTCATGCGCTTCGAAAGCGTGTAAAAATACTTGCATATTATGAGAAGATGAGAACATAAAGCGCACCTTGTGCTAGTACAACGTGACGTATGAGCAACATTATTAATAATACAAAAGGAAAATTAGATACAAACAATCAGAGCAGATCAGAAAATATCCAAACTTTTTATTAAAAAATTTTTTCTGTTAATAAAAAAGGACTCGAGTTTGGTTATAATTTATTAATTTTATCAAGAACTGCTGTCCACTCAAAAAGTAAATGGAATGCAACACACCTTTCTCTTCTTCCGATTTCATATGAGTATTATTATATCTGTATATCGTCACCTGAAATCCGCAAGGCTGTAACTGGTAAAACATTCAATAAAGAATTCTTTTATTTTTTAAATTTTTTTTTAATTTACATCACAATCAACTAAAAAGTCTATTTAAATTTTTTAGCTTCTAAATAAAAAAAACGGAAAGTTATCGATTTAAATCTGTTTGAAAAAAGTTGAGTTCTCATTAGCTCTCGATATTTTGAGGTCCTAGAAAGCTTCCCCGACTATTCCTGAGAAACTGTCACTATGTCTGTATTTGTATATGTGTGTGTGTGTGTGGAAGTGTGCGTTTAAATATGACCGAATCAGTGGCATTCTAAAGAGTTTAGATATCCTGTGAGCTAATAATGATTAGGATCGGTTGATCTCGTAAAACCACCGAAATTTTGACATTTTTTATTTCAAAATGTTTTTAATTAAAAAAATTTTGAAAAGTTTAACGGAATTATTTCAGAAACTGATCAATCCTTTAGAATTAAAGAAACGTTGATCACGGCTAAGCGGATCAAAATCAATTAATCCCTTCATGGCATGATATCATGAATGAACAAATTTTGAAAACAGTGATTTATTCTGAAATTCTGAAATCATATGTCTGATTAGTTACTGCTCTCGATTCTTTTATAGAACACGAAAATTAAATCAAACCCTGTTTATCACGTGAGAATCGGTTGATTCATTGAACAGTTAAAGCAGTTTGAAATTTAAAAAATTCGTCCTTCAAAATCATAGAAATAAAACTACGTTGCGATAATTTATCGGTTAAAATTAGCGAGAAGTTGCAGGGCTAGCCTTTGGGGCCATATTTTATTATAACAGTTTTATACATTTCAGGTGACGATATATAGAATCTTAAATGTTATTTAAATCCTTAAGTTTATTGCATAATTTCAGAACGTTATTTTTAGGTCCGTTTTATGTAAAAACTCTTCGTCTGCGTTACAGACGTTGGATGTATCGTCATAAACATGAAAGTTGCTTTCCAGTCACGTAATTCAACTCCATTCAAATACAAATTTCATAGTCAATAATTTTCATGTGAAAATTTGTTTGTTTGCAACAAATCAATAACGGATTTTCTTTCCTTCTTCCTTGTATTTTCATGGCAAACTTGTGCAACGGCAACAAAAATACATAATCCTGCAAAGATCCTTCTTAGCTAAAGATGGCATAAAAGAATTGTAGCAAAGAAATTTTTCTTTATTTTTTCAAATAAAAGTATTAAAAATATCTTACTTTTTATTGAGCACAACACTAAAAGAATATTACTATTATTATTATTACGATTCCACATTTGCTACGATGGAGTGCTTCAATACCGAAAAGGATAATCAAATATTATGAGTTTCAAAGATGGTTGCTAAAAATAAAGCGATAGAATTTAAACTGGAAATTATTTAAAGAGAGTGTGCGTTGAACAGATTTTTTTTTTTTTTTTTTAAATATTAGAACAGAAGAAAATGAGATAGTTAAACAAGTCCAGCCAGGATAAAAAATGGAAACCTTTTAGGCAAATGAGTGGCATGAATAAGGTGGGTGATGCTTTGATATGAGAGAAAAATATTCACTGGAATAGAAAAAAGGTAAAAAAGTATTTTACGAGTATTGAAAAATCCAAAAATACTGGGCGAAAAATATAACAAAAATTTTTACATATTCGCAGGATTTGCAATGCTCAGGCACCATGGCTACAACAACATACAAGTACATAGCAAATTGTTGTAGAATTCCTATTATGTAGTATTTTAAAGACCGATTGGATCACTTTATTTAAAGTTTTAAAATCGAATCTGCTGTATAAAAAATGGGATCACACTGTACAAGCAACAAGTTGACACTAAATAATAAACAGTGGGCGAATTTGAGGTTAGAAAGTAAATCGGCTTAGAAACACACTTTTGTTTTGACGAATTCAGTTTTTTCGATAAAATTTTCAAGTAGAAACATGGGAATTTATATATATATATATATATATATATATAATGTCGGGCATATGTGTACCTCTAGCTCATGGGCTGACGTCCGCTCTTCTAACAAAAATTTTAACCGCATTTAATAACAAATATTCGCTTATCGCGTCAATGTAGCACTGAATTTTATCTTTCAGGGCGTTCGTTGTTTGTGGTTTGCTCACGTAAGTCCAGTCTTTCAAATGGCTGCAGAGGAGAAACTAGTCCAGCGGCGTTGAGTCACAAAAACGACGTGGCCAATTGATATTGCCAAGTCGAGAAATTCCGGGACCGGGAAATTTCTCATGCAATAACTGAATTGTTGGGCCGACTGAGTACTTTGTGGCGCCGTCCAAAGGTCACTGATGTCACTATTGGCCAATTGTGGCTAAAAAAATTGCTCTCCCAGATTTGGTAGCACAGAGAATTCGCTCATTTTCGAAGAGATACGGGCCTATAACGCCGCCTGAGCACAAACCTCATCAATTTCTTTGGAAGTTAAGGGTTTCCGAGGACTGTTTGTCACCACTCGTGACAATTTGGTTTGTTTACATAACCGTCTGATTGAGAATAGGCCTCGTACCACAAAAAGATTTTATTGAAAATTTAGTTGATTTTATTGAGTTTTTCAAACAGCCAATTTACAAGAGTTCGATGGAATCAGGTTTCGTAAAAATTTCCCAACTTTTTGCTAAATTAGTGTCAAAGAATGACGTCTTAATTCTTGACATTTCAACATTTGACAACCAATTTAGTTCCTAACCTCAAATTTGCCACCCTGTAAACAACTCGTTAAAATTAATTGTTAAAGTAACTGGACTTAATTGGTCAAAACTCGGGGCCTCAGACATGAATTTCAGTGTGAATAATTTATTTGAATAGATTTCAAAATATTTTACAAAAAAAAAACATTTTTCAAAATGGTTTTCTTAGAATAATTTTCAAACGGCTGAACCGACCGATTCCACGAAGCAATTTGGCGTCGTTCGCCGTAAACAGGATCAAAATCGTTTAATTCGTTTGCAAGATATCATGAACGAGCATATTGGAAAAAACTTTTTTTGTCAGTTCCGAAATTAATTATCAACGAGATCACTGACTGATCAGAGTCAGTGATCTCTTTTCTTTCTTAGTAATCGAAAACTACAGCAATCACCGGGAACCATGTGGGAAACGGTTGATATGAAAAATAAAGAATAAAGTTTTAACTCTCTAGGCTCAAAAGCCTGGAATAGCATTAAAAGCACTCTACGATAGATTTGCTGTTCAAATTAGCAGGAATTTAATGGGATGGCATTTAGGGTTAAACTACTTATTTTCCAGTTGCTTCATAGAAATTTTAAAATTCATCAAATACGTTGAAGTGTATTGAAAACCCGTTTACTAATTCCAATTTCATTTCTCTCTTTGCAGGTAATTGAATCAATTTAAAAAAAAATAATCAAGAAACAAAAAATTGCATTTAATACTTTTCACTAACGACTGACTGACGGCCTGACCGGTTGCCTGCCTTTCTAAACAGTGAGTATCCACAACAATTTCCCAAGTAGTTTGCATGAGACGTAAAAGCGTGTTTGTTTTTTGTGCGAACGAGTGGCCAACATCTTGTAAAATTTAATCGATTTATTTGTAAACACGACGAGTGCAATTTCGGCATGTGATGGCGTTTGTAAATTAAAGCGTTAATTATCAGCATCGTCGTAATTATTATGGCTCATTGAAATTTAATACTTCATTAATGTTGGCGACTAGCAAATGAATTGCAAACAAAAACAACAACAAATTAACAAGAAAGCAAATAGTCGAAACACACAAACATTTAATCTCTGGTTAAGTTAACAACTCGGCATGAGGAGATGGTTAGTGTCGCTATTAATCAGTCTGCTAAAGCTGTAGCGAACATGTTGGACGCAGTAAGCGAACTAATTAAATTTAAATTAAATTTAAGTTGTTTTGCTTTCTCAATACATAATTCGCTTCAACAGAAACAGAACAAAAACAATTAACGCAGCCATGCTGATCAGTAAAAGCCGATGCTGAACTCAAGTTGGAAATATGTGCCTCGTTTCTAAAACTGATGTGAGAAGTTCTCACATCGAAAAACTATTTCACAGAGTGACGACAATATTTTCGATGCGAGAAGTTCTCACTTCAGTTACAGAAACGAGGCACTGCCTAGAAATGAAATTTTATTTGGACTATCAAGAACTTGTGTCAATACTTTTAAAGCCTGAAAATTTTGAATAGGACCTTATTTTTTCCTCTTATCTTTTTAAGGGGATCTGAAGTCTTTTCGATAAGTTTTTTTTACACAATTTATTTTTTTTTTACTAAAATGGTTGGGAGGGAAGCTGTGCCTCCGAATATTGTAAGGGAGGGACTTAAATACAATTAATTAATTTTATCATCAGTCTGATCATCCAAACTTATTTGTTTATCAAGTTTTAAAGTTATTTGTTTTCGAACATTATCAGCTGTTTCCTTTACATAACTTGGCAGCACTCAACTTAGCACAGACACCAAAAAGGCAAAAACAAGGTTGCATTTCTTAAAACCTACTTCAAACCGACTCAAAAATGGTTTCAAATTGGTTTTAATAAATTTATTTTGTGTAATAATTAACAGATTTGATTGAGATTTTTTTTTGCATATATACAGTGTTGTTCGAAACCTAAGCAACTTTTCGTTTCGAGGTAAAAAAGGTCTTATATTATTGTTTTAAATTAATTTATTGAAAAAAATTCTTATACTTATAATTGTACTATGTCCTTACAGTCTAATAATAACATAATATATGGAATTATTTTTCTTAAAAAAATAACCAAAACAAAAAATCAAAATCAAATGCAAATATTGCTGTTCGAAATTCGTTTTTATTAGACGTGAAATTATTGATTAATTTCTCCCAAATTTTTTCGCAATACAAATTTTGGATTTGACCTTATAAAACACATTAACGATTTTTAATCTAAAAGCCTTTTCATAACGTATGCGCGCCATGGCTATGCTTATCAAAAACTGATTAAAAACTACATAAATCATTCACAATATTTTGTCGTTTTTTTTTTAAGTAACGGAACTTTAATAACTCTTTCAAAGTTATTATTAATTTGTGCAAAAACAAACAACATACGTACCACAATAAAAAAGTTGCTTAGGTTTCGAACAGCAATTTTTGCATTTGATTTCGATTTTTTGTTTTGGTTATTTTTTTAAGAAGAAGAATTAATTATATTATGTTATTATTAGACTGTAAGGACATAGCGCAATTATAACTATAAGCATTTTTTTCAATAAATGATTTTAAAACAATAATATAAGACTTTTTTTACCTCGACAGGAAAAGTTGCTTAGGTTTCGAACAACACTGTATGTATAGCTAAAATACAATTTAATAGTTAATAAACAAATTTTTTGACATATTGTCATTGTACCACCCAACAAATAAATTTCATATTAAAATACAATTTATTAATTTTATTGTCAGTCTGTTCACCAAAATCTATTTGTTTTCAAACATTATTAGCTGTTTCCAATATATAACTTGGCAGCACTCAACTAAGCAGAGAAAAGCAGGCAAAAACAAGGTTGCCTTACGACCAATTAAAAATTGGTTTGTAATTTAGTTAATTTAATTAATTTTAACAAAATCATTTTGTATAGTAAAACCAGGTTCTAACGGATTATATTAACGTTAAGACCAGAGTTTATTAAAACCATGTCAGTGTGAACCACTTTGGGATTTTCATAGTAACAAAAATCTGTTTTGTAGTTCATGTCAATTAAGTTTTATAAAAAGTAGAGAAGAGTACAGTAAAAGTTTTTATGAGAGAAATTATTTATATAGAAAAAATTAATAAATCAACCAGTGTTGATCAGCTGTTTCAAATGTTTGAATCAGGTTTCAAGTCGGGGTATGAAAACATTAATTTAATGGAATTAAAATTATATATATTCTCATGTTGATTAATCTGTCCTTTCAACATTCTTATCCAAAGCATTCCTTTTTTCTGCTTTGTTTAATACAGAGCAGAAAAAAGTTCCCTCGGTAATACAAAAGCTGAGAAGCAAAAAATCACCCAAAACATTCTTTCTGTTTCTAAAGCTTTGAAACGTAAACCGTTTCCAAAAAATCCTTTTTTTAGTAGCACTGAAAGTCTTGTTTCATTCAAGAAGTCAATGACTTATTGAGTCGCCCTCGTAGATTAAAACTGAAATCAATAATGCTCTTTAAGGTTCTTCATCTGTGTAATCAGAACATCGTTTTAGTTGTTCGAAATCTATATTAAATTTAAAAAAACATTAAAATCAAGCAGCAGATATTTTTTCATTCCTTTAAAAAAAAAGCCTCCAGATTTTATTCTATATATTTCTGGCCTCACAGCCAAATAAAGTTGTAGTACATTTTTGTGTCTAAAACTTGTAATTCCATACAATTATGATGTAGGGTTGATAAAAATGTAAATATTTGTAGTACACACACTCACACACACACACACATTTAGTCTTGCATCGCAGAGTCTGGCAGAATTGCAAAAAAGCAAAAGAAAAATCCGAACAAAAAAAAATTAAGTTAAGCAAATATTTGCATGTATTGAAATGTGTGTGTGTGTGTGTTTGTCTGCTTCAATTCGGTTCAAAATTCAAGCAGCCGGGGGGATATGGAAACAAGACTGAATGTTGTGTTCTGCATGATTTAACATTTTTACAAGATATTGAGTTTTGCTATTCAACTAATAGAGACGTTCATTGTATTTTAGCTCAGTGATTTGTTTATTTCCTTTCTTCCTTTTTAAGGATTTATTTTAAAAGAATTTAATTTAGCCATCATGATGCAAAAGTCAGTTATTGCGAATATATTATGCTGCCGTGTAGTTGAGAAACGAATTACAATAATTTCGTCTTCTTTGGCAACAACCCGACTTAATTACTGGCGGCCATGAGAGCTCAGGTAGCTATAGTTCATATATATCAAAGGACACGACTACTTTCCATAAATCATTCTTCGAAGAAGCATAAATCTTGGGTGCATTTATGATTAAAATTCTCCAAAGATCAGATATAGTTTCAATTATAAGGCGTTTTAGCTCTGAATGTAAGTTTCCTTTCATTGGGCGTGACAATCGGACTACCTCCCACATATCCTTTTTGCTCAATGCTTAATTCCAGCTGCATTTACGCTAGGAACGCACTAAAAATCGATACATGCTTTTTAATACAATACGTTTAGCTCCGCTGTAAATTTCGTTTCATTCGGTGCAAGGACATGACTACTTTCCATATATCCTTTTTGTTAAATAACTTAATTGTAGCTGCATTTATGAAGGGAATTCTCTAGAAACCTGGAACTGTTGCTAAAGTTATGCGTTTTAGATCTGTTTTAAGTTCCATTTCATTCGGTATAACAGAAGGACAACCTCCCATATATCCTTTTTGTAAAATTCTTAATTTGTGTACGCAAAATTACTAATTGTTTTTAAAATTATGCTTTTTAGCTCTCCTATAGATTTTGTTTCATTCTGTGCAAGGATAACAATAATTTCCATATATCCTTTTCATAAAATGCCTAATTTGGCCGCATTTATAACGATTAAGCCATGAAAAGCAGTCACTGTTTTTCAAATGATGCGTTTTATCTCTGTTGTAAATCTTATTGCATTCGGAGCAAGGATATGACCACCTCCCATATATCCTTTTTGTTAAATGCTTAGTTTTACCTGCATTTATGATAAGAGTTAACTAAAAATCATTGATTGTATCTAAAATTATACGTTTTAGCTCTGTTGCAAATTTCGTAGCATTAAGTGAAAGAAGAGGATTAGCTCCCTTATTGTAAAATGCTTAATTTAAACTGTATTTATGATGAGAACTTTGTAAATATCAGTAAATGATTATAGAATTATATGCTTTAGTTATGGTGAAAGTTTCGTTTCATTCGGTGTAAGGACAGGACTACCTCCCATATATCCTTTTTGTAACACACTTAATTTTAGACTCAATCAAGGATACTTAATTTAATGTCTAACCTTATAGTGTACTAAAAGTCTACAATTGCAATTAAAATTATATATTACATCTCTGTTGCAAATTTGGTTTCATTCCGTCTAATGATATCCATGTCTACCATATATCCTTTTTGTAGAATACTTAATATCAGCTGAATTTACTATGGAAATGCACTAAATGTCAATAAGCGCTTCTAAAATTAGATATTTTAGCTGTGCTGTAAATTTCGTGTTATTCGGTGCAAGGATATGAGTACCTCCCACATGTCCTTTTTGTAAAAAAAATCTATTTTAGCTGCAGCAAAAATTAGTAGTTGTTTCTTAAATTATGCTTTTAGGTCTATTTTAAATTTCGTTTCATTTCGTCGAAGGATATGAATGCCTCCCATATATCCTTTTTGTAAAAAATTTTAGTTTAGCTGCATTTATAGAGGTAATGCACTAGACATCTATATCTATTTCTAAAATTAAATATTTCACCTGTGGTTTTAATTTCTTTTCATTCCATGTAAGGACAAAACTATGTCTCATGTATCCTTTTTGCAAATCACCTAATATTAGCTACATATATGATAGCAAAGCTTTAAAGCTCGCATGTTGATTCTTAAATTATTCCTTTAAGCTCTGTTGTGAATTTTGTTTCCATCGGCATAAGGACACAGGCGCCTCTCACATATCCTTTTTGTTAAATGCTTAGTTTTACCGACATTTCTGATGCAAATGGTCCAAGACTCGGCTGTTGAGTCTAAAATTCTCCCTCTGTTGTAAATTTTGTTTCAATCGGCGTAAGGGAGGTATTTGCTCCCATATATCCTTTTTGTCAAATGCTTGATATTACCGACTTTATGACGCGAATGCTCTAAGACTTGGCTTTTGATTCTAAAATTATCCCTTTAAGCTTTGTAAATTCTGTTGCAATCGTCATAAGGACATAAGTACCTCCCATATATCCTTTTTGTTAAATGCTTAATATTAGTTGCATTTTTGGCAGGAGGGCACTAAAAATCAGTGATGCTGTATTTTTACTATGTTGTAAACTCATCTGGTGTAAGTTTACAACCTCCCATATATCCTTTTACTTAAAAACTATTTGAGACGATTCCTTTTAGACAAATTTTAAATTCTTTAACAGAAGTTCATAAGTAAACAATATCTTTGAGGCTTCAATTATTTATGGGCAATTATTTCCAGTTTATAGATGCATTTTTCTTTTTCTTTACGAGTTGCAATGAAAATGAATGTGTTAATTCAGTGGTAACATTGACCGTGAACTTCTCTGTCCATGTTGTTGTTGTTGTTCGTGCAAATACTTATTCCACATGTATGAACGAGTAAATATAATTATTGTTCTTGGGGGAGTCTGGTATGCAAAATAAAAATAATTATATGCAGTTGTTTGTAGCTTCTGCCACAACACTGGGCAGATACTTTCCGTTCTATACCATCGTGCAAGTTCCATGAGGTATTTATAAAATAACAGAACACATTTATGCACTTAAAAATGTAAATCCATAGTAAAAAGCATTCCAAACAACGGCGTTGGTATAAGTAAATACAGTGATGGAGAATTTAATAAAGGCGGTAGCATTTTGTTATCAGTTAAAAAGTTATTACGCTCAAGTTCGTAACAATTTACTAAAAATAACTGAATAATAGAAAATATTATGGGAAGCACTTGCAAAAATTAATGTTAATTATCTCTATATTTTATATGGCAGGACATGATCTGTCCTGGTTTCTGGATAACTCAACTTTTCATTTTCTTTACAAAACATTATTTCTTGTTGGCAAGTGGACTTCAAATATTATCCTTGCAAATAGTGCGTCCAGAATTATTTGTAACTCTCATATAATTGCGCTTAATTAACATCGCGACTTCGTGTTTATTTATTTAAAACAACCCCATTAACATAATTTCGTTTCAAACAAAATAGTTTTTAATTAATATTAAATTCAGGAAACACATGACCAATTTTCTAAGGAACAAGGAAAACTCAATAATTTTCAATTTACCCAGCAGAAAAGATAAGCGCTGTTTTCAAAAGCCGCTCTCATGTGAGAGACAAATCACGGCATTCGATATCGATTTAAAATTCTATATAAATTATATTGAAACTTCAAGCGACATCGTTTGCGCTAATTTGGCCCCAGTTTTTAGTTGCAGGAGAACTACCGATATCGCTATATCTATTTTTTGACAGCTGAGAAGATGTCAAACTGTATTGACAATTCTGTTTCAAGAATCGTTTAACGCCTGAAAGGCGTTTTCAAAATGTGATCATTTAAATAAATGAAATAAATCTGTTCTTGTAGTTTATGGAACACTTCGTTCGATTTAAAGTAGTTCGTGATCGTTTTCGCACTCATTTCACTCTTAGCGAATCAATTCGAGCAACAAGGCAACGTTGGCAACATCGTCGCTGTTGTGGTGAATAACACTGCGGGGGCTAAAAGATATCAACAACATTTTTGCCAACAGTACGGCTCAACGTGCCACTCGGCACGCTTAAAAATACGGTCACACTTGGCAAATATTTGCCCAAAAAAGTGTGGACCATTAAGTAACGAAAAAAACCTTTTGATTTATAAACGTGTTATGAACTTTCTCAGCGAAAAATTAAAATTATTATTCTTGCATTATTATTTGAAATTCTGTTGTCACTTTTGATTTACAATTTTTACTAAAAAGCTAATACTAAACTAACTCAAAAAATGTTTATGATTTATAGTTCCTCAATTAATTTCTTTTAAAAAATACATTCAAACAAATTAGCAGCAGCTTAAGGAAAGTTACGCCTCCGCCCCTATTTAAATCTCCACTGCTGTATCTATGAATTAGTTTAATACTTCGTAGTGCAAATAACGTCGGTTTTGCATATTTGAATTGTAAAACTAATAACATTGAAAATTATTTACAATTCAAATTATATCGATATCAATTAAAAGTCTGAATTACAATTTAATCCACTATTTGCACTGCTCTTTTGTTTGTGTGTGTGTGTTGAAGAGTTTCTAAAATGTATGCGTTGCAGCGAGTTGTTTTAATTTACATTTCCTAGAAAAAAGCAAAAGCTTTTTCAAGCCTCATATGCAAAATAGCTTCTTCGATAATTTCAACGCTACTGCTAAAAGACTTATAGACAACCTTCTAAGATATTTAGCACTGCACCTCAAAGAGATAAAATGTCAAGGTTAGAATATAAAAATAGAAAAGCAATAGTTTTTTTATTTTTCGGAAACAGCGCTGTTCTACTCTGTTGTATGAGTTAATAATTAAATTGATGTTGATTGATTCCTCCATTAATCACCGGATTATTTGTCATGTTTTTCGGACAAGAGCCTACTAATTATAATTCATTTTAATAACATTATTAATTGTAAGTAATTTCTAATGAAATATTTTATTTCTATATTAGAAATTAAAAAAAGAAATCTAAAGAAATTATAAGAATTCAAACCAAAGTACTTTAGCTTAAGAAACGTGAAACAAACAAAATCAGAAAAATAGGACATGAAAAAAAAATAATCGAACGGCAACACAGGGAATTAATTGTTTAGATATAGATAGATATAGATAAGATATAATTCTCGTATTCTTTTTCCTAATAAAATTGGTAAAAACAGAAACTGTTATCACATTGAACTGAGCCCACTAACAAGTGCTGGTAAATAAAAATACAGTCTGATGATACAAGTGTAGCGGCTTTCGAAAACAACTATTCTGCTGTGCAAACTTAATATATAAAACTGATGTTGACTATCCCTCAAGCTTTGTAATATTTATCATGTCTTTCCGAATTAATATTTAATATATTTTTAAATTATTTTTGTATTTTGTCTCATTTTTATTATTATTGTTTTTGAGTGTCTCAAAATAAAATATGGCAACCCTAGAACTCCGAATCTGAACGTTCTGTCGAAAACGTCTGATTTTGTAATACGGTGTAAAAAGAAAATACATTTCCAAACATTCTAAACATTCTTAACGAAAAGAAATTCAAAGTTTTAGTAAAAACTTGATTTTTATATTGAAGAAACCTTAATAATTTTTTAAGACAGTGTTGCTGAGGTCGCAGTTAAACCTGGTTTAGTTAAGCTGAAAATAGATTGATGACAGTAGTACCACGATTGCATACAATATATGGAGGAAAGTCTTAGATAAAATTATAATAAAAGAATCACATTTCCTCGAAAAAATCTCAGTTTCAGACTGCGTTAAACTGAGTTTAAAGTTAACCCACATCTCAAACACAGGGCTATAGTGTTAGACGAGTGCGTTTTACCGCAGTAAACTGACGCAATTTCATAAATTCTACTTGTCTCGTAGAAGCTCATCTGCTTCTTAAAAATATTCAATTTTTATATAAATTTAATTGCATGTTGTTGTGCTGCCACACAACCCCTCTCTTAATTATTATTTAAATTACATCAAATAGATTAAAAATAAATTAATGAGGAAAAAAATTAATTACAATAAATCAATTGCCGGCAATTCATTCACTCATTTATTACAATCGTTCTCCATTTAATTCATTATAATTTAATTAGATAAATGAAAAGTTTGCAAGAGGTACAAAAAGCTAATAAACCTGCAGGTAAAGTTCGTTGACAACGTGCAAAATTAATTATCTTGATTTCCATAATGCCGACACAATTATAAAAAGAGATTAATTTGTTTTTAACGTTTGACTTTTGAAGATTTAAAAGAGACATAAAATTTGTATAATGTCAGATTGCAACTTTCATTTAAATTTTTTAAATTTGAAATACTTGACGCGCAAGAAATGAAACTGCTGAGCGAAATAGTTGTGTTTAATTTATTGTTAAATTTTTTCTTACTAATAAAAATATAAAAAACTTGTTTTACATCGTTAATAACACCCGATAAATCAGTGGAAAAATACAAATTATTTAGTTTTAAATTCGATTAAATTTTATTTATTTTTTAAAATTGACTTCCTGTCACACAAGCAATTTCGACAATAAAAATCAAAAAGCTTTTCACACCAAATCCACCAACTGCAACAAAATCTCTTTAAGGCAGTTGTCATACGTAAAACGTCGGATTTTCCAAGAAAACATTTATTTCACTGCATTTTTTAATTATTTTTATGTGATTTCACATCAAATGAAATATTTAACAATTATATTTTGTTGTTGTTGTTGTTTTTTCTTTTCGTTTATAAAATGATTATTATTTTGATAAAATGCAAATTTAATTATTTAATTACAATTCAACTTAAAAGCTTTTCAACCAAAAATAATCTCATTATATCGCTGTGCACAATGGAGCGGATTAAAATTTAGTTTGGAATTGCAGCATTATTTTTAATATTTCAATACTAATTTTATAAATTACAGTGAATGTTTTATTTATTTATTTATAAATTTTCTTTTGAATTTTAAAAGTCAGGCTGCAAACTTTTTAACAGCCTTGAATTCCTAAATGTAGTTGATCATGTCCTGACTGTTGTTAAATAAGCAGGTAATTCTCTCCAAAATTAAAACAAATCCAAATTGATCATCAGAAATTCTTTACCTACAAATGTCGCAGAATAGGATTTTGTTTTAAATTTCTACTTAAATGAATAAGAATTTTAAACAAACATGAAAGTCATAGTGAGAATTCAATTATCACTTTGTTTTTTCTTGCTTTATTATGCTAAATTGGCAGGCTTTTTTCCAACTCTGATTCTAGAAATTGAAAAAAATTAAATAAATCTGCTCGTGAATTTCATAGAGCACTTCGTCAATTTTACTGTCAAAATAATCAGCCTAGTGAGTAGTCAAAATAATCAATTTACTCTTGACGATTCAAAGCCATCAACAAGACAAAGAAATCAGCTTATTAACGCTGGCAGCATTATCGGTCCTTATTTCTTTCGTAATGAGCGAAGAACTGGCTTTGTGGCAAATGACTGCATTGAAGCCATCGTGCCACAAAAAATTATTACAGACCGTTGCTGGTGAATGTCGAGTGCTATCGGACCATGCTGACCGAATTTCAGATTCCAAATGTTAATCATCCTGGACATCAACGTCATTTGATTGCAACAAGAGTGCGCTTAATGGTTTTATTTCCATTTCCATATTTATTGATATTATGTCCAGAAGTGCTCCTATTCAGTTACGCCCTGTTCATGTGATTTAACGCCCCGGTATTATTATTTTATGTGGCGTCACCAAGTTATTGGTTGATGCTAACAAACCAGGAACTCTTGAAGTGTTGGAAACCAATATTCAAGCCACAATACGGCCGTAAAGTTGTTGAAAAAAATTAGTAAATAAAAAATTGCACTAATCAAATGGTTCAAGAAATTGAAAGCTGCGGTAGCCAAATGCCGGTAATTATATGAAAATAAATGCGCTAAAATTATCCAACGGATTAAAAAAAATACGTTCCAACAATATTTCCGTTGTGTCTTAATTTGAAAATATCCTTTTATAACTTTGCCCTAATTGTGGCCCACGGTGCAGGGTTTATAACAACAACAACAAATTTGATTTGTAAAACTTAATTTAAAAAAATAACTGAAAGAAAAGAAATTTATTAATCGCTATTGATTGTTTAATTAATTAAAGAGCAGCGATTATCCTATTGAAAAGCCATTTTGATCGTTGAAACTTGAAGCGTATTTTAGCACTGCAGTTGCAATTGATTTTGAAAGTTTTTAGTTTTTATATTCTCTGAATCTGGCTAAACAATTGATATAATTTTCGGAAGCAGTTGCAAAATATCTTCAAATTTACTAACTTTGGGTCCTTTTTAAAACATCGACTACATTCTCAAAATTGAAAGTTATCGATAAAATATGAGTTTCTTTGTCTATTTCTATGAATAACTTTGTTAAATTCTTCCTGATTTTAAAATTTTAAGCGGCCTTATATAGAGAACAAATAAGGCAAGAAATCAAATATAAATTATTTAAAAGAAATGACAAGAAAAATAAAATTATGACACGTCAAACGTGAAAATATATCACAGCGTGGTTTGTTGCGCTGTTCTCTGCTTTTAAGCTCTTCAAACTAAAACGTTATTATTCCACTTTTTAAATCAACCGATTGCCAAGTCATAAGCGGTAACTGATGTAGTTTTCGATAACTATAAAATAGTCGAGAACACTAATTGATCAGATATATACATTTTTAAGGTTTTTAATTATAAACTTTTTCGATTTTTTCTATTCACGATATATAATATCACATCTAGCGGGAAGCTAAAAATTCTTCTTGATCTAATTTTTAAATTTGGTCCCAACTATTCTAATAAATTATTTGAGACTCTATTTTGTAGTGATTGTATTGATCCTCTAATTGTTGTAATCGCGAATAAAAATTTTAGAGTTAAAATTTTTTCGCTTGATAGAATTTATGATTTTTCTTTTATTTCGATTACTGTTTTTAAATGCAAAAGTTCTTTTTTTTTTAAGAAATCTGGTTAAATTAAATCAAAATATCGTAGATACCTTCTTGAACACTAAATAACCAAAAATGGACCATGTGGACGCGGTTGATATTTTATCGATAACTTTCGATTTTGAGGATGTGATTGAACTTTTAGAATTGACAAAATATAGATCATCGAGTCGCTCTATGAAGCACGTAAAGTCGTTTTAAATTATATTTTATTTTGCATCATCGTGTTATTTTTAAACTTTCAAAAAGTCCGTGTATAATTCTTAAAATATTGAGAAAGACTCATAAAATGTATAAACAAATTTTAGCTGCAGTTCTTTTTTCGATTGTAGCCGCTAACAGGTCAATTTAATCACTACTTTATGGGTGCCTTAGAAATAAGAATAAATAGGGTTTCAAATTAGTTATGAGGATAAACTGGTGGCAGGATCTAAAAATTTTTAAATAATTCTAGTTTTAGGCAGTTCATGCTTTTTTTGTTTGTTATTTATTTAAAATAAATATGTTAAAGCCTTGTTGATTTTCTATTCAAAGCAGTTTAAAATTCCAAAATCCAGTGAAAGGATACAAATTTGAAAACTATTTCGTGAAAATTGGCAAAGAAACTAGTTTTGTTTATCGATAACTGAAAGTTATCGAGGTATTAAGCGAAATTATGTAAATTACAAAATCATCTACTCAAGTCGGTTTGCGACCTACTTAATTTTTAAAATATATTGATTTTTTCCATAATATATCACAGTTTCATCGGTCTTAATAGTTAAACTCTTTAAAATCTTTAAACATTTTTAAAATTTCCAGGAAAAAGTGTAAAAATTCAATTAAATTTGTTTCATATATTCCACTACATATTATGTGCGCATGCTCATATTCTTAAAGGATATATAGGATGTGCTTCTATATACGATCTGATAAAATAAGAACTATTGATTTCCATATTTTATTCATCTTTTTATATTATTTTAATAACAATAACTTGTTAAGCAGGAGGTCTTTTTTATATAAAAGCTTGTCGGAATATTTAAAATAAATTTTATATAAAAAGGACCTCACTCTTATATTATTTTCACACTGAAAGTTAAAACCTGATTTTAGAATTAAAACCATAAACATGTGATTTTGCGTTCAAACTGCAGATTTAATAAATTCAGGCCTTAACAAACAGTTTGTCCAATAAATTTAAATTTCTATGTTGTAGTCCCACTGTGGATTTAATAAATTCAGGTTTTAATAAATAGTTTGTCCAACAAATTTAAACAAAATAAATTAAATTTTTCAAAGAAATAGATGCACTTGTTGTGGTGCTATTCTTCTCCTTTTATAACACTTACTTCACAAACTGTATTGAAGCTGTTTTGCTGTTTTAGTTTGTAAAAAATATAAATTAAAAGGATCTAAATTGCAGTTTAAAATAGAAATTCTTTTATATATTTCAAATTAGTATTATAAAAGTATGGAAATAATTATACAAAACAAACAATTAAAATGAACAAACTTTATTTCATATAAAATCGTGCGAATTCTGAAAACAAAAGTGATTGATTTTTCTGTGCACTTTCCACACATTAACAGCTGTTTTCAATATACATATAACTTGGCAGCACTTCGCTTAGCACAGAAAAAAGCAGGTGGTATTTCATAAAACCCACTTGAAATCGATTAAAAATATGGTTTCAAGTTGCTTTTAGCAAAATCCTTTTGTGTGGTACAACCAGGGGGCAAATTACAGCACTCGTTATCGAATGAAATTACGAAATATTTCAATAGAGTTTGAATGGAAATATTTTAAGATTTCGAATCGTATCGAATGCCGTAATTGGTCCCCAGGTTTTAAAAGTTGGTTTTAATGTTAAAACCATGTTAGTGGGAAATCCCTATTAACAAATTATATTAAAATAAAACTCCAACAAACTTTTATCTCCATGTTAGAAACTCTGGGCGATTTGTTCAACATCTCAACTGCATTTGGCAGCTTCCAAAAGTTTTATTGAACACTTAAGAGCAACTTGAAGTGTATATGAAATTTAAAACAAAATTTGGTTCCCCCCCCTGTTTCTTATTGACCGTAAAAAAAAGATTTTGAAATTTCAATAAATTACTGCAGCGTTTAAAAAAGCACACAAAGTAAAAAAATTGAGCCATTAAAGCGCATTTTATAATCATTGAATTATAAAACATATTTAATAAACAATTGCGTTTGTTGCTTCAGTTTGCTCATTGAGGCAAATAGATTGTGCGGACTTGGCATTATAATTTGAAAATTAATAACTTTTTTTTTATATTAATTGCAAATTTAAAGCTTTGAAATCAACAATTTCGCCTTATCAATTTTTGTATGTCTTTAAATAAGTTTTTTTTTTGTTAAGTATTTGTAATGCCTGAGTTGTTTCACACTTTAAATAATTAACCAGACATAAAAAGTGAACTTTTAATTGTTATTTCATAGTGAATTTGTTTGAAAAACGTGCTTAGCGGCAAACGCAATATTATAAACTGTTTTTTAGATGTGAAACATATTTATTTTATTATAGAAATTTGTTTTTCTTTTTTATAACAAAACAAATTTGTTTAAACGTTTTTTTCTAACATGGCCTTTTGCCGGCCATTAGTCGCAGCAAATTGTTTGATTATTTTTTGCCATTAAAACTTTTAAAAGTTTAATTGAGTTGAATTTAGTTTAAAATGTGTTTGCGGTAAAACTGTTTTTTATTACAAAAACTCGCAATTATAATAAAGAAATTTGCAATTAATCACAGACAGTTGATGTCAGAGTTGCTTGACGAGTGTTTTGTAGTAGTGAAGTTTAAAATTTATAATAAAAAATTTTTTATTAATAAACTGGTCAAAATTACAGCTGCAGTTCAGTTTAACTGCTGCTACAATCGGTTTTCATTAAGCGATCTTTTTGAGATCTTTAAAATGTCTGAAACTTAGGCGGCCCTATTTTCAAATTTATTTAATCAATTGTTTTTCGGTCTTCATCGATTAAACGATTGATTATTTGATCGATTAACTAACTTTCCCTTTATTGTGTGTTATTGAAAACTGTATCAATTATTCATTGTATTGAGTTTTTCTAGCTTCCAACTAGAAATTTTTCAAAAACCGCAAAGTTCTTGGTTAAAAAAAAAATAAGTTCTCATCAGATATCCACGTTTTGAGGGCCGAGGAAGCTTCTCACCATATTTGTATGTTTGTGTGTTGTGTGTGTGTGTGTTGTGTGTGTGTGTTGTGTGTGTGTGTGTGTAAGTAGTGTATGACCAGCAAACAAAAAAAACTGTGAGTGTTCCTTAACTTAGATTTCCTGTGAATTTGAACCGATTCAAACCGGTAAGTTTCTAGATATAAAAAACAGAAAAAACAATTTTGTTTTTTAATATATTAATATTTATATAGACTAAATTGTTCTAACTAATTAAAATCTCAGAAAGACATGATGATAAATATTCCTAGGGACATAGGAAGTCAACATCAGTTTTATTCAACTTACACAGCAGAGCAGAACAGCTGTTTTCGAAAGTCGCTACACTTTCATCTTCAGTGCTCATGTGTATATTGTGTTTATCACCACTGGTTAGGTGGCTTAGTTGAATGTGATAACAGTTTTCTATTTACACAAATTTTATTGTGAAAAACAAGCCGAGAACTGTATCAACCTGATGTTAACACTTGTGTGTTATGATACCTGTGTTACCATTTGATTATTTTCTTCATGTCCCATTTTTCTGAATTTTTTGTTCCATTATACATTAAGTCAAACTTTTTTGGTGTGAATTTTATACTGAAGTATATGTGAACGTTTTTTTAATATTTTTTTATTATAATTTTTCATTGATCGATTCCACAAACTAATCAGCTTTCGACATTTAGAATTCATTCGTGAGATATCGTGAACGAAAAACTTCAAAAAAGTGATTCTTTTAAATCCCGAAATTTATATATATGATGAGTTTGTGTTCTCAAAATCGAAAACTACAACAATCACCGCTTGTCACTTGATTCATTTAAAAGTTTGCAAATTAAAACAAAAACGTTTTAGCTCGAAGAGCTCAAAAACATACAATATGACAAAAACCAGGTTACGATAGTTTTGCGGTTTAAATTAGCGGGAAGTTAAAGAGATGATCTTTAAGGTCAACCGCTTTCCATAATTTTTTTTTTAGCAAAAAACACAATATTAAATAACACCAACCATTTATGACGTAAATCAATTAGCAGAGGAAGGGATTCAAAATTAATTTCACGGGTTATTAGAAACTTCCCGAGCTAAGCGTTTAGCTAAAATGCTTAAGACCTCAACGATTTTAGCTTTTAAGCTTGGCTTAAGGCAAACATCGCATAACATTTGCAATAGTTACTTGAACTCGCTAGACAGAGGCTCCGCATGCCGTCTTTAATGAACCCTCTCATGGCTTTTTGTAAGGCTCTTAATAAAGGATGCTTCTTATAGAAGTATAGAGCCTTGAAGTTAAATAAACTAAATATATCTAAAATTATTGGAATAACCAAATAATTAATTGAGGTAGTTAATAAAAGTGTGTTACCATAGGTTTGATACAATTCTCGTACGCTTTTTCATAATAAAAATGGGTACAAATAGAAACAGTTATCACATTCAGCTAAGCCATCTAACAAAAGGTAATAAATAAAAATACACACGAGCATAGATGACAGAAGTGTAGCGGCTTTTGAAAACAGCTGTTTTGCTCTGCTATGTAAGTTGAATAAGTGTTTGAAATAACTGATGTTGACTTTCTTTCACGAACTAACTATTCGATGGCAAGCATCAGTCTGTACCCGACATTTTTCCAATCCAGACTGCATGTGGACTCCCAAAAGCAACATCATCCACTATCCGGCTACAGAATCATCCCACACTTATTGAGGAAGCAACGAAGGTAGCCACCACAAAATTCCGTGCACAATCTCGAACATCTTCATAATGACGATGTTGCCAGCACTACGCACAGACCTGTGGGACCCAGGTTCACCATTTTACCCTTCTAGAAGTCGTTCCATTTGCGCGGCAAGTTGGTGGCAACACCAACATAGATTTTTAACTTCTTTTGACCGACTCCTAGCCCCCTTCTGCCTAATTTTCTTAAAACAGATTGTGATTGGAAAACTACTCTTTTTAATTTTCTACATTCACTCCCGTTACTCAGATATTTCAAAGATTGGGCGGGAACATAAAAGTTTTATGGATTGCCAGCAAAAGATATTTCTAGGAAAAATGTGTAGCCTGCTTTCCCGGTCAGCACTGACTGCAACAGGGTGAAGAGTATCAGCAAGTTGTCTATTGTCCCTATGGGAGGGCATAAAAAGGTCAAAATAAACATTTTAATTTAAAAATGCCTTTTATTCTCTGAATACAACTTACCAACCCTGAATATAATAATTTTAAATTACAAAAAGAATATTGAGAGTACTCAAGAAGGTATTCTTCTGCATGATAATAATATGATTATTAAATGTAAATATTTTATTTTTGAGGCCTCTGCTAATCTAGGGGTCAAATAAAGGCATTCGATGTCTATCGAAATTTGTATTTGAATTATATTGAAATTTCGGTTGATTTCGAATGCGGTAATTTGCCCTTAAGATAGTTAAAATTTTTTTTCATAATCATGCATTTAAAAAACAGTTTGTGAGAGCCATGCCTACCTTTTCTCTGCGTGTAGTTGATGTTTTATTACGAAAACTTTTATAAACGATTTATATTTTGTTTTCAACGCCTTTTATTAATAAATCTTTGATAAATTATTATGATTCGACAGTGAAATAATAATGAAGTTTATAAGGCCGGAATTTCGTAAACATTTTTAAATTATATATTTTATTTCAGTAAAAAACGTTGATAATTTGTCACAGCACACTTTTGTCCAACTACTAACACTTTTCAAATTGATTTCACTTTAATGACAGAACATAAAAACTACACGATTAATTTTTGTTTGTTCCATCAAACACGTTTGATTCGTAACAGCTTTTGTAAATTTTTTATTGAAAAAAAGTCGTATTAATATGACAGGTTTTAATAAAACTTGACAAGAAACAAATTAAAATTTCTTTACGACTTTTTATTATGAGAAACACTTTATAAATTAATTAATTGTTTATGATTGTGGGTATTTAAAGAGATTTTTGGAATGAAAGTGACACATTGAAATTCTTTTTTTGCCATAAAATTTCATTCCATTAGAAATTAATGGAACAACAAATTTTTATTGAAACAGAATAAAATGGTTTGAGTTTGAGTTGAACAAAAACTGTTGCAAAGAGACAATAACAAAATAAACACACTCACTAAGAATTTATGGAAGATTTTTTTTAAATTCATTTAAAAAACTTTTTGAAAAAGTATTTGTTAAAAGAAAATATTCCAGGCGGGTTTGTTTTATTTTCAAAGTTGCCCACTTCTGGGGAGGAAGTGTTGTTAACGCGTTAGAGTTTCAGTTTATACTGAAATCGGCCTGCGCCAGTATCTCAACGATTGTGTGAGTGAATGATCGACTGAATGAACGATCAAGTTGATGTTAAATTGTAGTGGAGTGAATAGTTTTATTTGTTATTTTGATGGCTGCCTCTTTCATGAGTGGAGTTTGTTTCAGTGGTGGTTTTTAACTTTTATTGTTTTTTTCTTTATTTTCTTTTACTGAAGCATGTAAATTATTTTGAATTTTAAATATTGTCTTCTATTTAATATTTTAGTTTTACCCAAACAAACTCATCAGCAACCACATTTGGTAAACGAAAATATCATGACGTTGTGTATCTTCCATTTCTACAAAAAGTAATTTTTTTCTTATGGCTGCCATTAAAAAATAGTTAATTTTAATTTCTATTATTTTTGTTTTTAGTATAAAACTCCCAAAATGAAAATACTTGCAGATGCGTTCATATTTGAAACAAACAACTGCCAGAATACTAAAAGAAAAACCGCATGCAAAATAAACGCATAAACGTAGTTATTACTATTTGCGACTGGTTTAGAAATGTGGTTGTAAACTTGTACCAACAAAATAAGTTTAAAAAAAAATATTGTGTTTTTAACGTCAAAAGCAAGAAATCAGTCAAGGTTGTAAAAAAAAAATATAAATGGAAAAAGGTTGACCCTAAAAGGCCATCCCTGCATCTTGCAAATTTCAAACACTGAACTATCGCAACCTGGTTTTTGTGCTGTTCCCTGCTTTTGAGCTCTTCGGCCTAAAGCACAATTATTTTAATTTTGAAACCAACCGATTCCCACATGATAGGCGGTGACCGATATTGTTTTCGGTTACTATAAAAGAATCGAAGAGAGTAACTGATCAGACATATAATTTCGGATTTAGTAAAAATCGAATTTTTTCGTTCACGATGTCTCACGAAGGGATTAACCGATTTTGACCCGGTTTACGGTAAAGATCCTGGTTTTAAAATGTCAACAAAGTCTCCCACGTTGTAAGTGGCGATTAATTTAGTGCTCGATCTCTAAAAGAGAATCGAGAACACCAACTGATCAGATATATAATTTCCGAGTTTTTAATAACAATCACTTTTCTCAAATTTTTCCGTCATGATATTTCACAAACGGATCGATCAACCGATTTTGAAACGGTTCAAGGTGATCGGCGTGAGTTTGAAATCTTAGGCGCTGATTATTTTGGCTATAGCATTTGTAAAGTTATTACAAAATTTACCGATTCGAATCGGTTCAAATTTACAAAAAATCTCGGTGCAAGAATTCTCTTCAGAACGCTACGAGTTTGGTGTAATGCGGTTTAGCCGTTCAAAAGTTATAATTTTTCATTTCCAAATTTTATTGAGATGTCTGCAAATTTACCAATTCGAATCGGTTCAAATCCACAGAAAATCTCAGAAGCAGAATGCAACTAACTTGGTTGAATTCGGTTCAGCCATTTGAAAGTTCTAAGGCGGTCACATACACACACACATACGGAAATAGTGACGTATTCTCAGAAATATTCAGATAATTTTCCATTGATCTTAAACGTGATCTGATAAAAACTAGATTTTTTTCAAAACAGGGCAAGACCGAGAAATTCCCCCATTTTTTTAAATTTTCAGTTTTCGTAGAGGGAAGTTAAAAAATATTATGGGAACATTGGAAAATTGCTAATAAATTCCGATTAATCTTAGATTTTGTCGGTCCCTTTTCCTTTTACTTAAAGCAAACATGATCATGGCAAATGCGGAACTTAATTTCAGCAGCGGCTCTGCTTGGGTACGCCCTGTTCTAAACGGCACTTATGACACAATATTTGTCTGTTTGCAAATTGAAAAACTTCCATGAACTGAAATAAACTTTTCGAGAGTAAATTAAAATTACTCAGTCATCTGTATCTGCTTACACACACACGCACACACACACTCGTACTGCATGTGTTTACATGAATTTATATGAAATTTCATTTCCATCCATCTCCGCTTCAAACCATCAATTCAACCAAAATTCAATGGTTAACCATTTTTCTGTTTGCTGTAGATGTTGTTGACTGTTTGCTGGATTTTTTAAACTATATTTTTTATAATTTTATTTTTTTTTGTCATTATTATACAATTTAAAGTTCAAATTTGTTTTATTTATGCATAAATTTTGAGGGTGTTTGTTGAATGACGGACGGACGGTCGGGAGGCTAAAAGAGGAAGTCAGAAGCCGCAAAACAAAGAAATACTTTTACACGCCAGATATAAGCTCGTGAGCAAATCGAAATTGAATAAATTTGTTATTTGACAAAAATAAATAATGGCCCTATTCATGCATTTTACATGGCATATAATAATCAGCAAACAGAGTCAGAAAAATATTGCGAGAAGGCCCTAATTTTGTAAATCACTTTGCGTTGAAGAATTGATAGTAAACAAAAAAAATTTTGAAAATTTTAAAATAAGTTTTTCTTTCTTATGAAATTTTTTCACCAAACAAACGTACAGAAATTCATGGGTTTCTGTACCCTTCGAAATGTTTTAAATTTGTATGAAGATTAAAATCGAATAGAGCAAAAATGGCAAATTAATTTTAATTTTTTTAATTGTATTAATTTTGAGTTTTTATTAAGAGTGGATCTTTTAGTAGCACCGTGCAAAATGGAAAATATGAAAAAAGAAGGCTGCAGTAGAAAATCACTTTTGATTCATTCATAATAAAAACAAAAAAAAATTACATATTAAAAATTTAAACCGATCACAAAAAATATATACGGACTGAGAGAAGATATCTTTGCAACGATGTAAAATTAATTGAATTTAAATAAACAGTTCTCCTGGTTTATGAAAATATCACTGTGAACGTCTTTCGCGAATATCTCGCAAACTACAAATAGAATTTAAAAAGCTGTTGTCCAGTTTTTATCCGGATACCGAAGTTACTTGCAAACAGTTTTACTTTTAGTGTTATTCAAAATATATTCGAACTCTTCTGAGCTTTTAGTATTCTGCGTTTAAGGCAAGCTGGAACATGTTCAGGCATGTTGTGTGTTGCATGCGGAATAAAATTGTACGGAATTTTTATAGAAATTTCTCATGCAACAACACATTTTTTATTATGTTCATATAAACTTTACTAACGCATAGTGATTCATAAAATTAGGACGTAGTTTCTCGAAATGGAGTCGTTTCAAGTCATTTCGCTTTTCAGAATAGGGCTGATAGTTGAATTTTTAAGTTAATTAAAGAACTTTTCAATATTATTTTTATTGAAAAGATCGACCAACACTATTTCAGTGTTGTATTATTATTATAAAATGATAAAGAAATACCAGATAAAATGCACAAGCTTCCAAGGCTTTTAAAAAAGCAGAGTTGACAAGCATTTGAAATTATTTTCGGTCGCTTAAGTGGTTAATTGTTCTTCGACTTGGTTTGGTCAATTAACATTTTTTAGTTTGATTTTATTCCATCGAATAGTAAAAAATATTTATGATCTAAAACAGTATTTTTCACACTGACATGATTTTAATAAATTCTGGTTAAATTCAATTGTCAAAAGCTGATTTTTTTCCTGACTTTCCGTGCTGAGTTGAGTGCTGCCAAGTTGTACATTGAAAACAGCTGTTAATGTGTGAAAAGTCCACAGAAAAATCCAACACTTCTGCACTTTTGCTTTCAGAATTCTCATGATTTTATATGAAGTAGAACTTTTTCTTTCTGAAATATTAATTTGAAAAATATACAACAATTCCTATTTGAAACCGCAATTTAAATATTTTTTCCACAAAAACAAAAACAGCTTCAATACAGTTTGTGAATTAAGTGTAATGAAAAGAAAAGAAAAAAAAAACAGCAATAAATTCACATATTTTTTTTTAAAGATATTTATGTTATTGTGATTAAATTTATTGGACAAACTGTTTATTGAAAATTGAATTTATTAAATCTGCGGCCAGAGCGCAAAATCACATGTTTATGGTTTTAAGGCTAAAACCAGGTTTTCACTTTTAGTAAGGAAATACCATAAAATAGCTGATAATAATAACTGAAATTCTCACGTTTACAAGCAATCATACGTGTCTCATATTAATCACCCCAGCGGTCGCCATCTCTGGCATGAATATGCATGTTGGTTTTACTTTTGAAAATGGTATTTTTGGTTGAATTTTTTATTTAAACAAAAGAGTTGAGTTCGGCAGCTTCTTTCTACTTCTGCTCAAGAGTATTGTGTTATTGTATAATAAATTTTGAAAAAAAAATATGTTAAATAACAAATGAAACATAATTTCATTGTATTTTATTATTAGAGACTTGAAGTACAATTAAATTTTGGGATTGTTGGAATTGTTTGTTGTTATAATTGTCTTTTTTGTACTCGTACATCATATTTTTAAATAAATTTTTTAAAATTTAGAACAAATAAATTCATAATTGTACATCAAGTTGAAATAAAAAAAAGTAAAAGTATTATATTCAGCTGCGCCGAATTTTATATACCCTACGCCGATGTGTGTCTGGAATATTTATTTACAATGAAATAATTTGATTGAACGATTTTATCTTGAATTTATTAAATAATAAATTTTTTACTTTAATAATAACCAACAAAAACTGATTTAATTGGAGCTAAATAAAAACAAGACTTAAGTGAAGATCTTTATAAAATAAATGCAATTTAAAATAATTAAAAAAACTGTTTAAAAGCCGACAAACAATAATAACAATAATAATAATAATAATAATAATAATAATAATAATAACAATAACAATAATAAATACAAATTTAATTCCCGAATTTGGAATAAATTTTTGTATTTTTATAATTTTCAATAATAAATTATATGTTTACGTTGACTTTAGTTGATGATTTTCAATAAAAATAGTATTTAAAAAAATCAATCTTCCACCTCTGCAACTATCTTTTTGGCTTTCTGATGTTTGTAGCCAATAAATTTCTTACGAAAATGAGAAATTTATAAAGAAAAAGAGAAAAACATGTTTTACTTGGTGCTTTAATGCACAAAAAAAAATATATATGTCAATTTTCCAGCTCTGTAATCGAATTTTTGATTTGTCTGATTTCTAATACTTTTACTAAAATCTGTTTATTAAACAAATTGGGTTACTAAGAAAAATAGTTTTAATTAGTTACTTGAATATTATTAAAATCACTTTTCCTGCCCTGGAGCTGTTTTTTGGCTTCTCTAAAGTACATAAATTCTGCATCCGTCTGTCCGTTTTTCTGTACGTGTAATGCCAAGCCCCCAGACGAGTGAGAAACTTTGTTCTGGGACTGATGTATGATGGAAATGGTGCTAAAAAGATTTGTATTGAAAATCAGCAAAATTCAAAATGGCATTCCAGAGCTGGAAAACTTAAACTGATTTTTGGTAAAGTAACTAGAAAATGCTAGTTTTATATATATATATATATTTATTTATTTTTTGTCAATCATACCAATTTTATACTTCAAGTAAAATAAAATTTTTATTAAAAATTATACAATTTCTTTTTGCAGGGTTGGATAATTTATATTTTTTACCTAATCAATGCCAACTAAAACAATTTTTTTCTCTTTCTTTATAAATTTCGTTACAAGATTTTTATTAAAATTTTTTGATACTAGAAATCAAGTAATCCAAATAAAAGAGAAACAACTCCAGCTCTGGAGAATTTGGTTGTTTAGGTATTGAAATATCATAATCATATATAATATTTTGTATTCAGCGAAGAATTTCGAATGAGTACTGAAAATCAAACAAGAGCAAAAATTCGATTCCAGGGTTGGACAATTATTCTTTTTTGGACACACAAGTAACCTACAAAAACAATTTTTGTTTTATAAATTAAACATATTTGATAATTTTAATGAAATAAATTGATACTAGAAATCAGAAAGGCCAAAAAGACAGCACCAGAGCTGGAAATTTTAATTTATTTCTAGATATTAAAGTAACCACATAATAACTTTTTTAATCAAACGTATATTGTGTTTTATAAAGAAGTTGGGTATGAAAAATTCGATTCCAGGGTTGGAGAATTAAAAATTTTTTGGTAAGCAAGTAATCGAACGTTTTTTTTTGTTACAAATCAAGCATTATTCAATTAAAAAAATATTCTTTGGTATTGAATATTTGAACAGCCAGAGAGTCAGCTCCAGAGCTGGAAATTCATTCACGATTATCAAAGAAACTTAATAAAACTAACATATTCTTGCAATCAAACATACCTTATATTTTTAGTTTAAATCGGTACTGAATTTCGTTTCCAGCGTTGGATAACTTAAATTTTATTTTTTGGTAAATAAATGTAATAAATACTTCGGTGAAGGTGATTAACATTCGGAATAACAGCCGGATTTAGAGCACTTTTGCTTATTTTAATTGGTCTATTTGGAATACAAAATATGTTCGTTAAGTGAATTTTGTGTTAAAAATATTTTAAACTGTTTTCATCCAGAAAAACTCTTTATTTCTCCTCAGCTTTCGTTTTCATGCAAATCATATTCCTATTAAAAACATATTAAATAAAAAACTCTTTAATCAAGTTTCCTTTCAATTAAAAAGTAGGTCACTCGTGTAAATTTGTTGC
The DNA here is from genome assembly GCA_963675445.1 of Linnaemya vulpina. Classification (NCBI taxonomy): domain Eukaryota; kingdom Metazoa; phylum Arthropoda; class Insecta; order Diptera; family Tachinidae; genus Linnaemya; species Linnaemya vulpina. The sequence goes on along the minus strand of OY776278.1, from coordinate 43,129,827 downwards.
GGCCTCGTGGCATTATCCTTGAGTAAAATAAACTCTTCTTGATTTAATAAGCGGCAGTGAAAGCAGAGGTGTCAACTTTCTATTTTTCTTTTTATGTCTCATGTGTTAAATAATCCTATTTTGCACGTATCAAACAAGAGTCAAGTTGGAAACACGCACAATCTTTTTTTAACATTTTTAATTACTCTGAAGCCGTAGAAAGCTTTCAGGCAGTTGTTACAATCACTCTCAACTTGCATTGTGTGAACACACACACACACAAACAATATTTATGCGTTTGACAATTATTTTTACATAAAAATGCTATAAATGCGAAATCATTTGAAATCAGCGAGAAAACCAATGAAAGCCTAAATCGATAGCAATTCGATTTCGAATGGTGATAAAAATTGTTCTATAAAAAGGGAAAGGGGAGGAGGCCTACCCCGTAATAACGGAAAGTTCCTTTTGTTACTTTTATTCTTTCATAATTATTTTTCTTACTGTCGAAAACAAAAAACGTTTCATTTTATTGTTTTTAAATGTCGACTTTATTTCTAATAATAAAAAACTAAGTCTTTCTGATAAAACAGTGGGCGTAAAAAGTGTTGTCATTATTTTGGTTGGATTTTAAAAACAGTTATAAAGCGGATAAAAATACGGATGAATAAAATAAATTTCTTTCATATTTTTTCTCTTATTTTCAGTTGCATTTTCGTTGCTTAAAATATTTCCAAATTTTTTGACATCCCGTTAGGAAAATTTTAAATTTTCGAAAACTATTTTGAAAAATCAAGTTCTCTCATCAGATCTTCACGTTTTGGGGTCTTCACGAAGCTTCCCTTATTAATTGTCGCTATCTCTGAGTGTATAAGTGTGTATGTGTAAGTAGGCTGGTCCGGGTTTAAATATTATGATTTTAGCAAATTGAATTCTAATTAATTGGTTAATGTGCAAAAGTCATAAATTAATGGAGGAATCGATCCACATCAATTTAATTTTGAACTCTTACAGCAGAGTAGAACACCGCTGTTTTCGAAAACCGCTGCTCCTTCTCATCAGTATTCATAAGGGTGAAGCAAAAAAAATATTAATTTTGAGTCTCGGGTGAAAAAAATTTATTTTTTATATATCGGGTGTTTTTTATAGAGTGATACAATTTTAAATTGGCATAACTGCTTTATTTGACAACCCATTTAACAGCTAATAGTTGCTTTTTGTTTAGTTTGTTTTGACAGTTCATTATGGATATACACCAGAGCAACACCTACAAATTGTTAAAATTTTTGATCAAAATAATTGTTCTACTCGTCAAACTCATGCATTCAAAATTTTATTTTCCAATGGAGCCCATTTTTGGTTGAATGGGTACGTAAATAAACAGAATTGACGCGTTTGGCGTGAGGGGAATCCACAAGCTTTTGTTGAAACACGACGACATCCACAGAAAGTTACTGTTTGGTGCGCTTTATGCGCTGGCGGACTCATTGGCCCAGATGTCTTCAAACACGATGATGGTCAGAATGTTACTGTTTGTGAAAATTGGTGTTCCAGATTGCGCCTTGTACGCGCCAACCGTGGCGGCCACACGGCCGAAATCATATTTAAGCATTAATGTCATAAAATTTTTTATCCAGTAAAGACCGTTTCATTGATATCAAAAATATATTGCCATGTTTTATTATGATTTAAACTTGTATCACTCTGTAAAAAATACCCTATATGAAGAAATCTCTCCTAGCTTCAAAAATTTTTCTTAAATTTCGAAAGAATTAAAAAATTGCCGAAACCCGATTTTTGTTATTTAATTTTTTTTGTCGTTGCGATATTAAGTTATAGATCAAAAAACTTTTTCAAAATTTGACTTTAAAATTTGAAAGATCACTCACAGTTTGATAGCGAATTACGCTCCTTGAAAAATAGTGCATTAAAAAAAGTATGAGCGATCTTTCATAATTTGGAACTCAAATTTTCAGAGACTTTCAGCGATCTTTTAAAAATTTTATTTGAGCTCTTCTCTGGAGGGTGCTCTTGAACTGACATTTTTAAGAAACTTATAATTTTTTGGTCTATAAATTTATACCGTAACGAGAAAATAATTCGAATGAAGAATTTTTTTTTTTAATTTTCCTTTGGATGGAGTTCCTAAAATAATAAAAACGTAACATTTTCCACCTGTTTATTTTTTGGGCGACCCTACTTCTTTTTTTTTTGGAAGCGAATTGATTAAGAGAACTGTTTCAATACTATAGGGTGTTTTTTATAGAATGGTACAAGTTTAAATCATAATCAAACATAGTAATATATTTTTGATATCAATGAAACGGGATAGAATATTTACGGCATTAATGTTTAAATATGATTTCGGCCATGTGGCCGCCACGGCTGGCGCGTACAAGGCGCAATCTGGAACACCAATTTTCACAAACAGTAACATTCTGACCATCATCGTTTTCGAAGACATGGGGGCCAATGACTCCGCCAGCCCATAAAGCGCACCAAACAGTAATTTTCTGTGGATGTCATGGTGCTTCGACAAAAGCTTGTGGATTCCCCTCACTCCAAGTGCGACAATTCTGTTTATTTACGTACCCATTCAACCGAAAATGGGCTTCATTGGAAAATAAAATTTTGAATGGAAATTCAAAATTAATATCACGAACAGAAAAATTATTTTGATTAACAATTTAAATGGGTGGTCAAATAAAGCAGTGATGACAACTCAAAGTTGTATCACTCTATAAAAAAACACCCAATAAAAAATTTTATTTTGTATTCATAAACCAACTCCTCTGTCATTAAAGAAAACTAAACAATAACTTTTGTATGAAGTCAAAGTGACTTAAAGGACAGATAAATAACAACAACAATATTTAAGGATCGAAATAGAGATTTAAATGAAATTATTTCATCAATAAAAGGGATTTTCTTCGCTTATTTACCGTAAATAATTCATGTTGACGTCATTCATTTACTTAAAATTTTTTTTTAAGAAAAGCGGACATTAAGAACGAAAAATAGGAATTGATAAAGTTGAAATTGGAAATAATATTAAACGGAAGTACTTCAATAACATTATAATAATCAGAGTGCAAATTGTACTAAAAATAGTACAGTTGTACTAAATAATTTATCATCCCTGGGATGCACACAATCTTCCTTTTTATTTGCTTTTAAGAAATTATTCTTCAGAAAGTAGAAATGAAATTTACAATCAAGCAAACATTTCTCCTACTCTTTCCATCTTCGATTTCATTAAATTTAAATATTTTTTTAAAGTTCAGAAGCTTCAATTCAAAACTTGAACCAGATTTTTAAACGTTGTCACTTGCACTTTTACAGATAAAATTCAACACCATCCACATCTTTGCCAACGCCTGAAATTTTTGTGAAATTAAAAAAAAATTACTGGTGCTAAATAAGTTTTTTTTTCCAACTTGAATTACAATTCTTCTGACATCTGACACATTATTTTCACTTTTAGCCGTCAGTTAACAATGTGTGTGTGTGTGTATGAAAAAGAAATAAATAAGACCCAAACTATAATATAAAAACCTGAGAAATAAGAAAAAATAAAATAAAAACAAAACAAAAATTAAACACAAAAACATAATAAAAATAAAAGGGAAGTAAAAGCTGTAAATGTCAAAAATGTTGTGAAGTGCAAGTACGACGATGATGACGACGATGACGATGACGATGATGATGATGGTGATGATGATGTTGTTACATGCAGTGGGTATTTTTTGCTCATTTAACTGCGTTGGTACGTGTAGGGCTACAAAATGAAAAATTAACTCAACTTAAAGTCATCATTTTTCAACTAAAACGAACGTTAAAATGCAAACAAAAGTGTTCAAAAAGGGTTAAATGGCACACTTGGGACAGTTGCTGGAAGGTAGAGTGAAACGTTTAAGATTTCGAAATATATGAGTGAAGAAATATATCTCCATTGTTGGGTGCGAAATATTGAAATAAATAAAAATGTTTTGTTGTTTAATCGCATCATGTCGCGATTTACTTCTATAACGTCACAACTCAATAAGTGCATTTTCAGCCCTAATAATGTAGATCGAATCTACTTATCGTTCTTGTTATTGTGTAAAAATTTTATTGAAATAACGCTTATAATTCAGTCCTGAGAGAACCATGATGCCGATTTCTTTTCTAAAAAAAGTGCAACATTTTTTACACTTTTTAACAGAATGGCAACATCTCAATAAATTAAAATAAACCAATTTATTAGAAATTAATCCAACATTTCTTACAAAATACTGCCACTTTTTAGAAAAGAATTGAACAAATTTTACATGTTTTCCATAAAAGAAAATGCCACCAGTTTTAAGACTTCTATTAACCCTGAATGGTTACTCTGCATTTTTGTATATTTGCAACCTTCTTCGTCGAAAAACAACTTTGGAATAAAAATAAACAAAAATATTTTCAATTGTTTTAAATATTTAAATTGTTGTATTAAAATATTAATTTTAAAAAGAAAATGTAACACAAAATATTTTAAAAATCCGATACGAGTTTGCATAAAATAAAGGAGTTATATAATATAGAGTAGATGAGCTTCATCGATTCAACGAACGGTAACCATCCAGGGTTAAACTGTAAGTACCATTTAAAAATTTAAAGTCAGTGAATATGGTGTCCAATTTTTGTGATGTGCATTAAAGCAGGATTGTGTTAGTTGTTGTCGGCTTGTCTCGACGACGAAGCCAAAGCACTGGTCGCTGAACACCACCGACAGCGTTTGATACCGTCATCTACTAAAAGAGCAGAATACAGCACTCCCTTTCGTCATTACCCGCAGCAAAAATATTCACCGGCGAAGTAAAAATGGCTACAACCAAATTCTCTATCCTCTAATCTGTCTCCACCTGTCCTCTTAACACTATCGTACCCATTTCCAGCTACAACAAATTCCTCTATCCTCTTAACACTACCCTCTCCTTCCCCAGCTCCAGCGCACTGCACTGCACATTAAGGGATTGCCCTTTGAGTGCTGGTCGAATTCACTTCTTCTTCTCTGTCTCATTTATCCTCTTGAAATAAGAAATATTGCCACACAACGCGCTTAACCAGGGAACTATTGCAAACTCAATTTGATGGCAACTTTAGTTCTAGTCCTGTGCTCCCTGGTCCCCTAATTCGTGAAACGTAACGCCTCTGGGTGGCTTTACATGTTTCTATGTGCAACTCTGGAAGCCAATATTCAAGCCGTCATGGACACCATAAGAGCAAATTTATTGTGAAAAGATATAAAAAATAGGACTTTTCAAATGGACCATGAAACAAGCAACCGGGCAGGACTTATGCCGGAAATTATATCTTTAAGATAACTGCCAGGAAATCGGCTACCAGATTATAATAAAAAATATTTTTTAAAAAAATTTCTGTCTCATACAACTAAAAAAAAATACCCACTGAATAATATAAAATAGCGTCCTTGCAATTAAATAGACCTGAGAAAATATTTCACTTAGAACAAATTAAATTAACGAATTTAAATTAATTTATCAGCCGCAATGCCGTCAGCGTGCGGTGACCTCTTAATCACATTAATTTCTCCTGCCACACTTGTAATCTGATATATGACTTCACTAATTTTCACGTTTGCAAGTTAATGGAAGTACAGACATGTTGGGTAAAATATTATTTATATGACTGAAACTTTAGTCAATTCTATTGCGAACAATAAAAGCCAGTAGACATTAATTTTAGAAAATATTCTCCCTGGGGGCCACACATACACCTCCAAAATATTAACTTATTTCGAACACACTGAACACACGGCCTACGCCATCCCACAAAACGGTTGCATCAGTTACAAACAAACAAAATACAATAATAAAAATGACATCATACAGCCAAATAAACGGAAAAACATCCAATAAATAAGTTCAGAAATTGGTACGAGTTCACTCACATCCCTCGTGCGGGCGAAAACCAGGCGCATTGAAAAAAATTCATGAAGACGTGCTGCAAAACTTTCGCAACATCTGGGAATAAAAAATAAAACAAAAAAAAAAAAAACAAAAACAGAAACAGGAGCAGCAGTAAACGAAAATGGAACTGAAGGGTAATTGGCACTCAGGCCAAGCTGAGAAAAAGCAAAAACAAAAAAAAAGGTATAAAAAATAAAATACTCCTGCATGCAGGTCAATTGTGTCTGGAGTTTGTTGATTTAAAAAGCATCAGGTAAATTGAAATGAAAGAACCTGCAAAAGCCATTCAATAATCTTGTTAAGTGGTCACGAAAAGGCTTATTTATGGTGGCTAAAGAGTTAAGATTTTCTTCTCCTTTTTTTTGTGTCCTCTGCTTTTGAAAATTAAAAGCTGGCACATGAGATAAAGTGGGCAGATAAAATTTAAAAATACCAGGGATGCATTTAAATATATTTAAGAGATATGAAAAAGTCACATAAGAAACAATTAATATTACTTTTCTCCCCAGTGTGCAGTCATGAATGCAGGAATCATATACCGGGGGGTTATTCTGTAAAACTATACGAACAGCAGGCCAATGCGAATATTTTTCTTTCGCATCTCATCACAGAAGAACGTCTCCGGGTATTATTCCAAGAAAATAATAAAAAAAATACACGCAATAAAAATCAGGAAGTGATCGGCAGCGACGCCAAAAAATTTCAGACCTCTTTCTTTCTGTCTTCTCCCATGTCCTAAACAGATACTCACTTGCAACCACATTTTAGTCACGAGTAAAGTCGATAACACACGGTGGCAGTTTGTGTGTCATCGCAAACAAATCAAAAGTGTGTGTTCCATTGGAAACGTTTGTCACTTTCGCATATTTCGTAGAGTGGCACTGCCTTTCAAACTATGAATTTCGAAATGAAAGCACAAATGGAATCGCCCAGAATATCACAAGTTGTTGCTTAAAAGAGGTTAAGCCCTAAAACCGCTTGAGTATTCTGTCCGCCTGTTCTGTATTCCATGCGGAATTTTCATTCGGAAATTTTATTATTAATTAAAATATTAACAACAATATTTTCATAAAAAATCCCTACAATTTTACTCCGTATGTTACACCCAACATGCTTCAACATGCCCGAACATGCCTAAACATGCTCTAAACGCGAAATACTAAGAGCTCAGAAGAGTCCGATTAGTTTTTGAACAACTTGAATGAAATTTTCCAATTGTTTTTTATAACTCGAAAATTACAGGCGAACCATATGCAGTAGTTGTTATGCGCTTCGTTCCGTCAAATTTGTTCGACCGAGTGTTCCCTTGTGAAAGGTTTAGCCATATTAAATTGTAAGTGAATGTATATGCTGAAAACCAGGCCATGAAAAGTATGCGCTTTTGTTTGAGTAGATCAAAAAGTCTTTAGTTTTTACGTGACTCATTATACAGGGTGGACAAATTGGAGGTTAGGAAGTTAATTGTCTATCAAATAATGAAATGTCAAGAATTGAGCTGCCACTCTTTGACAATTATTTGGTAAAAGGTTGGGAAAATGTAACCCTGAAAAGCTGCACTTTAAAACACAGAATTTTTATCACGAAAATTTACTATTAAAATGGTGAACATTTTACTGTCTCACTTCGTAAAATTCGGGCAGCTTTTCGTCGTAGTCAGACAGCTCCTGAGACCACTGGGCATAATTTAATCACTAAATTCGAGCCTCACGGTGCTGTTGCCGACAAAAGGCCCAAACAATACGCTCGTAGTGGCCGTAGTGATGTAAATATTGTCGCTGTACGGCCAAGTATTGAGGATGTGCCTGGAACATCAACTGAGCGACGTTCATAACAACTGGGCGTCACCAGCGGCACTTTGGGCAGTCTTTTGCATAGAGATTTGCTAGTATTGACATCATTGAATTTTGGCTTCAGCAAGATGGCGCCACAAGCCACACAGCCAGCCAAGATAATAAAAAATGTTCAGCTCCCGTAATTTAGCGATTTGGCGATATTCATTGGCGGCCTTTTTTATTTAACGCCACTTCACTATTTTTTATGTCGCCAGCTGAAATACCGGGCTTACGTGAATAATCTGCAAAGAACTCACGCTCTAAAATATAGAAATTCGGCGCAGCATTGACGAGATAAGCGAAACTTTGTTGCAAAATGTGGTTCAAAATTTGGTGGAAGCAGGAGACGTCTTCCCACGTGCTAGTGGCAGCCATATGCCCGATACTATATTCCATTATTAATTCCCATATTTCTACTTTACATCGGTATCAATAAAGCTAATGTTCTCAGAAAAAATATGTATTTTTAAGTCAATTCACTTCCTAACCTCAAATTTGCCCACTGTTAATTAACAGATGCCTTTTTTTGATAATGACATAAAGTCGATTTCTTTAAGGAAGAAACTTGTTCCAGTTTCTTTAATACACCATGCGTTACATGACTATCCTCTTCTTGCCTATACGATATTATATTATATAGTTTCAGAAAAACTAAACACACATACTCACTCACACATAAGTGAAGGACTTGCGTAAGTGTAACGAAGGAAGAGCATATAAATTTGGAGAAAGAAAAAACAGGCGACAAGAAAAATAAATGCACTTCGATTAATCAACTGCCTTCAAGTTTAATATGCTTCAAAGTCATGATAAAACAGATCACCCGCTCTTTTTTAAAAATGTGTGCAATAAATTACGCAAATACTTGCCTTTATTCTGTAACTATTTGTCAACTGCAAGTCAAGACAATATCAAAAATAAGTCATTTATGTACTTTTTTCTTCAGCAGTTGACTGCTTTAAAAGCCTGCTGCTATTTTCTGGGCATTCAGAAATAGTCAGAGGCTGTCAGAAGCAGTCAAATGTTGCAAACAACGGGTATGTGTCTTGCTTTTGACATTGTCTTGACTTGACATTGATAAGGAGTTACAGAATAAGGGCGATTGACTTGCAAACACTTGAAATTACAATTCTTAAATAAATAGTCCCTTTTTATGAAAAATATAAAAACTTCTTATATTTTTTAAAAGAATCTCTCCTTTATTTGTTGTTGGCTGAAGCTGGGCAATTTACAAAAGGAATCGGTCACACAACAGCTCTGAGTCAGTCAACATCAAGTCTCGCTGGGAATTATTTTTTAAGTGCAGCCACACCACTCATCGTTTACTCTCTTGTGCGAGTTGTGCGTCTCTTTCGCGCTATTTAACTTTTACTCCTCTTGTGAGGAACTTCCCGTGGTTAACTACGTTGCCACTTCTTATGTGAAGGCATAAGTCGTGTACAGTCAGTCACAGTAACCGATAGAATTCGGGTTAAAAACATCGCCGCAATAGTCATAATCAGTAGTCGGCATCTGCGCACTGATACTTTTTAAATTTATTTAGAAAGTATTTTAGATAAAAATTAGAGGACACCGTAGCACATCTTTTGTGACTGACTGATGGCAGTTGCCAGCAAAATAAACTTCCTTGGAGGTATTTTCAAAGTCTATTTTGAAGTGGTTCGACCGTGTTCAAGAGAAAACAAAGAAGACAGTAGGGTAGCCAACTCTTGAGCACCGTCGCAGTTGCAGAGCGGCGTTTCAATACTATAATGGAACGTGCTCTAATGAAATCATGCAACTTATTCCCGAACCCCATTTCTTTATACGCTGAACTCGTTTTTTAGGAAGAGCGTAGGCATCTGTGGTAGATGGTCCAGCGAGACGCACGACGCATTAAAAAAAGAACTTGTTTGTCTTTATGTAAAAAAAACTATCAGCACAAGCCTTCCCCGTCACTTTCAAGTTCTGTCCACTCTCTCTCTCTCTCTCTCTCTCTCTCTTTCTAAAACAATCATGTAAACCAATTGATTGATTAAATGCAGGAGCACTTTCCTCGGATTACTACAGATTATCCTATTGCATGTCAGTTATCCTGTGAAGGATTAGCGACAAGTGCTGTACCTCTTGCGCCTTTGCATGAGTATATAATTTATGCCTTCAAAACGTCTCGTTAAAGTGACATCATCCATCGTTTGGTGGACATCATCAATCATTTCACAAAACTGGGATTATTGGCAAAGTGATGCCCAACCAATAAACTGATTTATTCTAGAAGAATGTAAGACCGTGTTTGCACGAGCACCTAAAAGCATGTTCCTGCATGAAGGCACGCCATATTGAAATTCGTTGGTTATTTATTGCCTGTTGTTTGATGACTTGAGGTTTTTGCAAATAAGATTCGTCTCCTTGTGTTTGTGTAGGACATCTCATGGATTTTGATGCGAGTTTCCATCTGCCTGTTGGCGTCTAAAAGAAAATCCAGCCACCCTGGGGTTGTTTTCAAAACTTGTTTACTTTTTCATATCTCATGCTATTCTTTACCCGCAATTAATTCATTTACACAGTTTTTTGTATGTCTGCTGATAATTTATTTCGACTCTGCTCTCATTTAATAGTATTGAATTTTTCTGATCGGATTTTAATTGTTTATTAATTTTTTGTTGTAAGATATGAATACTTTTTGTGAGTTTGTGTTATATTGAAGATATAATAAATAAATAAGTTCATCTTTTTGATTACAACAACTCTAATTTTAAAAATTCTTGAAATTCCCATGACGTGTATAAGCAAATTAGTTGCTATCGAGCTCAGTTAAGTCTGTTCTCTTAATGCTTATTTCAGTATTAATTGTTTTAAGTACATATTTGAAGAGGTTGGTGCGATAACCAATTAATTTTCAAAGTTAAAGAATCTTGTTTTTAAATAAGCAGCACATATTTTTGTGGTACACTTTTGCGTACCTTGTCCGACACCAATTTGAATAAAGTATATATAATTTGAAAGAAGTTTTGATGTAGATGCGCACAGTATGAATATTTTTCTCAGAAAATAACAATGATGAAAGTATGTGTTAATTGTTGTCCACTTGTCTCAATGACGAAGGCATAGCACGAGTTGTTGGACACCACCTACAGCGACTAACAGCGTCATGAACTAAAATAAAATAATACAACACCTCCTTCTTACTTCGCCGGCGAAGTAAAAAAGTAAAAATAGTTCCAACAAAATGTTCTATCTTCTAATTTGAGAAGGTTTTAAATCGATTGTCCACAAGCTCTAGTCCCTTCACAACACACTTACGATATTCACAATGTGGACTTTGCAATTGTATTGAATAAAAATATTCCGAGTCTGTTAAAGACTAATAAACGTTGTTGGTAATATTTGCTACAACAAAAATTCCATAAAACCTGCAGCGATGCAACAGTTAGTGCGCCACGTAAATTCCATTAGAGTTTTCCAACAGCGCTTTATTTTTGTCACGCTGTATAAATTTTATCAAATAAAAATAATTATTATAAAATGCATCAACAAGAACACAATAAAACAGAACACCGAAATGATTCAGGGCAATCACAATTAATAATGATGAAAGAATTTAACGGAAGTGCGTTTGAGCAGAAGTTTGTGCGCAAGTTTGATAATAAATTTACAAATAAATAAGCACGTGTGTTAAGGTTTTCAATACAATAAAATATATTTTAAATTACAATTGAATTCGTGGTGGAATTCATTCACTCGTTTCTTCATCTGCAGTTCATGAGTTGAACTCGAGTACCGAAAGGCAGCAGCAGCAGACAAAACCAACCGGAAGTTTAATCATTCATATGTGAATATTAACAGCAACAAAGCAAAAAAAACAATAACAATACCACACATGCACCTACATGCACGAAAATACAAAAATACAAGGCGGCCACAAAGAGTTGAAACTTCTCTATTTGGCTTGAATGTTTTTTCTTTTGTATTACGAATTTAAAGTTCATATAAATATAAAATAATTGAAATATATTTTACAAAAATGAGTTTTTTAAAATTATCTACATATATTTATAAATAAAAATGTGCCAACCAGGGATGAGAAATTTTAATTTTTTTTTTTTTGCTACAAATCGAGTAAAAAATTTCAATTCAGTTTAGTTCAATTATCTTGGCTATAACAACATGTTGGGTCTAAATAAAATATATACGTTATATAATAAGTTCTCGAAACTCTTGATCTCCTCGTGGGCATAGTTTTTCTATTGTTTTAAATTTAAAAAAATCGGAAAGTTAACCCATTTTGAATAAAATAGAACTCCCATCAGACCTCCCCTTTTTGAGGTTCTGAGAAGCTTCTCTGACTAATTCTGAGAGCCCGTCCTATATGTCTGTGTGTGTTTGCGCGTGTGTTTGTAGGTATTTAACCCGCTCAACTTCCTGAGAATTTAAACCGATTCGAAGCGGTAGATTTCAGGATATAAGCACTTTTCAAAGTGTTTTTCTTAAAAAAAAATTTTTAAAGGGCTTCATCGATCGACTCCCGAAACTAAGCATGATATTTTAAAACCACGTCGATCATCGGCAACCGGGTCAAATGCGGGTAATCCATCCGTGAGGTATCGTGAAATAAAATGTTCGAAAAAGTGACAAAAAACTCCGGAATCAGCCCCAACCGTTTTCCATATTTTTTTTAATTTGAGAAAACATTTCGCAAATAATCTTATCAATTCTAAGTATTCCTAAAGAAATGAATTTCCCGGAAATTAATTTTCCCGGAACTAAAATCCTGCTATTCTAATCAATTCGGGGAAGGGTACAACAAGTGAAAGAATTCCAAGTCAGAGAGTATTCGTAGTAACTGATTTTTTAATTCGATTAAAAGTTATTTAAGAAAATATTTCCACATTTTATTGAACAAAAAAATTAAAAACAAAAAACATTCGCTGGATCCAGTTGGTCAATTTATCGGTTCCAAATTTAAAATAAACTGTTCACTGAACTCGTCTTTCAATTGGGCCACTGTTTTCCGTGCTGTGTGACAATCGAAACCATCTTGTTGAAATCAAATCTCAGCCAAGTCCAGCTCTTCAAAAGCGATTTGCGTGTGAGTAGAAATTTCTTGAAGCTGAATGGATGATTGTGCGTCCCGCACTTTTTAATTATCTGCGATACAGTGGATTTATGGGTTTAAATATTGAATGCAGACCAAAATTTATCAGCGCTCACTATTTTCAAATCATCTGTCTGGCCTCTCTTTTGTGCGAAAACATCCCCATAAATTATGACTGTCTGGCCGTCAATTCTTGTCATTAACTTCCACTTTTTTTTTTTTAATTTAGTCTGAGAAAAGCGTCACTAGAATGCGTTAACTTTCCATAAGGAAATTGTTTAATTTCAAAACAGACGCTTCATTTAAATCATTCAGTCTGTCTTTGATGTCTTTATTTGCAATTTTTGCGTGCAGACAGACAAACGAAACAAACAGATTTTGTCCCTATTCTATCACACTTAGGCAGTGTGACAAACTAAAGAGTCCTTTGGGTTGATAAATATATTTCTATAAATCAACTTGCATCACCATAAATCTCAAAAAATCTATGGCCGCCATAAAAGAACACCATCCATTTTCCCTCTCCCAGCACATAATTTTTATTAATTTGTTAAATGTCTTGCAAAAGTTTAATAAAAGCGTTTGCCTTAATGTGTGGCATTACGTCATTACGTTCGGACAAACCGAACAATCATGAATTAATAATACGAGAAGAGACCCCAAACAGTGAAATAAAAAAAACTTAAAAAAATCATGATATTTTTCATGATGTTGTCATAAACAAAACAAGAGGGTCATAACAAAAGACAGCCGGCGAATCGGAATGTGTAAGCGGCCTGTAAAAAAAAGTCTTTAGCCTCAAAGATTTTGGGTAGGAATGTTAAATGGAAATAAAGAAAAAAAGTGGAAACATTTAAAACCGTAAAAACCTTTATGCAGCATCGGATTGTGTGACCGCAAAAAACCATCAGCAGACATACAAAAAACTGTGTAAATGAATTAATTGCGGGTAAAGAATAGCCTGAGATATTAAAAAGTAAACAAGTTTTGAAAACAACCCCCAGGGTGGCTGGATTTTCTTTTAGACGCCAACAGGCAGATGGACACTCGTATCAAAAGCCATGAGATATCCTCCACAAACACATGGAGACAAATCTTGTTTCCAAAAACCTCAAGTCATCAAAAAACAGGTAATAAATAACCAACGAATTTCAAAATGGCGTGCCTTCATGCAGGAACATGCATTTAGATGAATCATTGGCTCGTGTAAACACGGTCTTACAGTCTTCTAGAATAAATCAGTTTGTTGATTGGGCATCAACGGCAACTAAAGACTTGCCAATAATCTGAGTTTTGTTAAATGATTGATGATGTCACTTTAACGAGACGTTTTAAAGGCATTAGTTATAGACTTAGGCAAAGGCGCAAGAGGTCCAAGACTTGTCGCTAATCCTTCACAAGATAACTGATATGAAACAAGAAAAATCTGTAGTAATCCGAGGCAAATTATACTGCATTTAATCAATTAATTCATTTAAATGACTGTCTAAGAGAGAGCGGATATTCATTTTGAACCTTCGCAATTTGAAAGTGATGGGGAGGACTTGTACAGGTAGTTCTTTTCACATAAAGACTATTCGGCCGAAAATTCGAATTCTTTTTTTAATGCGTAGTGCGGCTCGCTGGACCATCTACCACAGATGCCTGCGCTCTTCCTAAAAAACGAGTTCAGCGTATAAAGGAATGGGGTTCGGCAATAAGTTGCCTGATTTTATTAGAGCTCGTCCCATTGTAGTAGCGATGAAATAACGAAACGCCTATTCTCAATTACGATGGTGCTCAAGAGTTTTTTACTCTACTGTCTCGGATTAGCTTCTTTGTACTCTCTTGTACACTGTCGAATAACTTCAAAATAGGATTTGTTGTATTTTATTTCCGGTTTTGCTTTACCAAAATGAACAGGTAAACAGCGAGAGACTCTTTAGCGAAACAATTCACGCTTTAGCGAAGCAATTCTGTAAGACGTGACACTTGTTTAATAATTCTCGGGAAAATGGAATTTATCAAACATTTACTTTCACTTTTTGTAAATAGTTCTCCTTATAAAAGGTGGTTTTGTAACAACTTTCTGTTTGGCAACACTATTTTTGGCAGCTCAGCTGTTTTCGTGTAACATCCTACAGTTTAAATTGAGGGTGCCATAGATCACGAGTTCGACCCTGCACTCAGTCCATTTTTTCTGATCCGATTTTAATTGTTTATTAATTTTTGTTTATGAGACATAAATCCTTTTTGTTAGTTTGTGTTATATTGAAGACATAGTAAATAAATTGTATAAAATTTTGAATTACTTTTTTATTTTTTGCATTCCAACAACTATAATTTCAAATGTTCTTGAAATTTTCATGACGTTTATCAGTAAGTTAGTTGCTATCGAGCTCAGTTAAGTCTGTTCTCTTAATGCTCATTTCAATATTAATTGAAGAGGTTGGTGCGATAACCAATTAATTTTCAAAGTTAAAGAATTTTATTTATAAACATGCAGCACATGTTTTTGTGGCACACTTTTGCTTATCTTCTTCTTCACCCATTTAAAAAAAATCTATATAATTTGAAAGAAGTTTTGATGTAGATGCGCACAGTACAAATATTTTTCTAAATAAAATAGAGTTGATGAAAAATTTCATTGAAATTTGTTTTGAAAATCGGCTACAAAATCAGATGCAAGGTTGTGTAAATTGTTTTCGACACATCGCAATCGTGAAGGCATAGCCCGAGTCATTGAACATTGCCGACAGCGATTAATAGCGTCATGAGCTAAAAGAACAGAATACAACACCCTCTTTTTACTTCACCAGCCACGTAAAAAAGCAAAAATAGTTACAACAAAATTTTCTAACTTCTCATCTGTCCCCTCCTCTCTACTTCTACCATAATGCGCTTCATATATGGGCCTGAGTGCTGGTCTCAGACAAAAAAAAAAGATCTATAATTTAACCATGAATCGACTTACAAACGAACAACTTCTAACTTTATGCTGACAACTTCTTGCATTCAATTGTGTTCAACGATGAATCTCATTTCTGATTGAATGAATACGGGAATATTAAAAATTGTCGTATTTGTTTTATACAACTACGAGGTCTGTTTAAAATATTAGTAAAATTATTAAAATTATGGCTGTTCCTAAAAAATATTTATTTACTCGTCAACTTATATGACGTCCTCTTCAAAGCAGTCTCCCTCTAAATGAGGCAGCGCTTCCTCTTTTTTTTCAATCTATGCAGTTCTGAAATGCCTTTTTTGGTATGTCTTTCAGCTCTCTCTGCGACTCGGTTTTTATGTCCTCAATCATCGCTAAGGGACGTAATTTTCCGGGTCTCTCAAGCCTTGGGAATAGGAAAAAGTGCGAGGGACAAGATTTGATAAATACGATATCTCAGGCATGATGACGTTGTTGTTTTTATCCAAAATTTCCGAAAAAAATTTCATGGTATCCTCCACAGCTTCTCAAATAGTGATTCATAAAACTTTTTTTTTCAGTTGCTGATTTACAGAGGCTTTTAGGACGATCTTAGTCATTCACATCCTATTGAATTTCATTAAAAAACTTGAACCGTTTGCAAGCATTTTTCTGATTAAAGAATATAATCAGCGCAATTCACTAACCTTTTAAGTGCTTTTGAGCACTCAATTCCATTCTTCACACAAGATTTTATGCAAATTCTTTGTTATATTTTGACAGCAATAGAAAATGGCCAAACACGTTGAATAATTGTAACTTTCAGGACTCCCATAGAAAAACAGAATTTATTCAATAACTGAAACTGCAATCCAACAAAAACGCTTAACGATGTAAAATTCATTTAATTTTTCGAACAGACCACGTATACATTTCCTTCGGCTGTTGTTAAATCAGCTGTCACTAAGAAATAAACAATGTTCGCAATATTGTGACTCCACTGTAAAACTACCACCAACTTCAGAGCATTCCCATGCACTGCAAATCGGTTTCAAATAAACAATCAAAAATATTATCGTGCAAACAAAATGCAAATAAACAAACAAACAAAACATTTTACATTTCAATATTAACTGAATGTATTTTTGTAAATAATATTAATTGTTTTCATCAGGGAATTTACATGGAAACAAAAACAAACTTGCTTTAGTTTTCAATACAAAAATCCCAAACGAAACTTTTCATTTTATTTACAAAAACAGTCAGCAAACATCGAATTAAATTTCTAAATTGCAACAAATAATTCAAAGTTAATGTAACATTCTGACTGCTATTCGTATATTAAGATTTTCATTTGTAAAACCATTTTCCTCTGGCACGCCACATGCCACGCATAATGCCTGCTGGCCAAACAAACCAACAACGAACGAGATCAATCAGTCGTGCTTCAAATAATTTTTATGTTGAAAATATCAAATGAAATCAACTTTATGAGATTAGATTTTCATCTTGTTTCTTGCGGTGAAAATTGCATGTTTTTCAAAATTTCAAAAATTCATAAGCAAAAAGTAGTTTTGATATGCGTGCGTGTGGTTTGCACAAACTCCCAGAGGTAAAATTTTCAAATAGAGAAGCCTCGTGGAGGGCCTTTTTTATAATGTTTTAGGTGGTGTTGAAACTGGCCTTCTGTTGCAGGAAAATTGGCAGAATGGAAATGGGGTTATACGGCGGCTTTCCGTCAACAGCCTAAAAGATCGTCAGTGAACTAAACGGGCACCCTTTTAAATATTTTAAAGTTTATTTTCCAAAACAAAAGATAAACAGAAATTGTGTTTTTTTCCAGCGCATAAAAGTGTTTTCACACTGAAAGTTAAAAACTGGTTTTGGCTTTTAAAAAAACCACAAACATGAAAATTTATGTTCCCACTGTAGATTTAATCAATTGAGGCCTTAAGAAACAGTTTGTCTAATAAATTTAGTCACAATAAATTTAATTTCTCAAAGAAATAGATGCATTTCTATTCTTCTCTTCTCTCTCTCTCTCTCTCTCTCTCTCTCTCTTATAACACTTAATTCACAAACTGTACTGCAACTGTTTTAGTTCGTAAAAAAATTAATTAAAAGGATTTAAATTGCAGTTTAAAATAGAAATTATTTTATATATTTCAAGTTAATATTTTAAAAAGAAAAACCTTTATTTCATATAAAATCATGCGAATTATGAAAGAAAACGTACAGAAGTGGTGGATTTTTCTGTGCACTTTCCACACATTAACAGCTGTTTCCAACATATGACTTGGCAGCACTTAACTTAGAATAGAAAAGAGCAGGCAAACACAAGGTTGCATTTCATAAAACCTACTTAATATCAATTAAAAAAATTGTTTTAAGATCATTTTGTGCAGTAAAACCAGGTTTTAAATGCTTGGTTTTAAAGTTAAAACCAGAATTTATTAAACATCAAATAACAGTGCAGGTATTTGCAGTACATTCCAAAATTTACTCTGCATATTCTGTAAATATGTGCTCTGCTGCTGTCGTTACTGTCGTAATTTTACAGAAATAATTTATTGCATTTCAAATTAGTAAGAACAATTATTTAATATAATTGGTAATATTTTGTACGTTTTAATAACGGGTGCTAAATCCCTTCAAATATTCACCCTCCATCGTGGATTGTTATCACTTTTGTTCCCATGAAATTTTTATTGCCCTCGAAAGGAAGAACGTTGTAGTGAATGTCCTCTAAACGATTTTCTCGCTACCAGTTCTCAGTGAATGTTAAATAAGTGTGGAAAAGATTGACCCCAAAGGCCATCCCTCTAACTTCCCGATAATTTTAACCGCAACGCTATCGTTGTGGTCCTCCAAGCTTTTTTTTTAATTATCAAATGAACCGATTCCCTAGTGGTAAGCGCTGACAGATGTAGTTTTCAATTAATATAACAGAATCGAGAAAACCAAATGATCGGATATATAACTTCGGAGCTTTTCACAAAAAGTACATTTTTCGAATTTTTTCCTTCACAAGATCTCACGAACGGCTTAACCGATCTTGACCCGGTTCGCAATGACCGACGTGGTTTTTAAATGTTAAGAGTTTCAGAAATTTAATATAATAAATTTTATAGGTTTTTTTTTTCCTCAAATTTATTGAAAAATTAAGTTCGGGAACTTTCTTTAGAACGTCAATAGATTTGATAAGAACTCGATTTTTGCAAAACGGGATTTGGAAAATTTTTAATTTTCTTAAAGAAAACTTATAAAAAATTATGTTCTGATGAAAAATTTAACTCAGGAAATAACGATTAAAATGTTGCGGTCGCTGGAAATAATTATTGCGAAAGTTGGCAATTGTAGGTTGTGAAATCGGTAGATAAATCTGTTAAAAGTTATTCTACGAAAAAACACGTTGAAAATGGTTCCTTTTCTAACCCCCTAATTCATAAACGATTATTAAAATTAAAGTGACTTTAAAGTATGGATTTTGTATGGCTAAAGATCTCTTGAAACATTCATTAACTTTAACTGTCGTTTATGAATTAGGGCGTAAGTTTTTTATTTCGGAAAACCTTGACATGTACCGATTCGAAATGGTTAAAATTCACAGAAAATCTAAGTTTGAGAACGCATTTGAAAACACCACGGTTCAGCCACTGAAAAGTTATAAGTGGGTCAGACACTTACACAAACATACAGAAATAGTGACGGGTTCTCAGAATTAGTGCGGGAAACTTTCGAATGTGGAGATCTGATGAGAACTCGATTTTTTCAAAATTTTAGAAAATTTTCAGTTTTTGTAGCGCGAAGTTTAAAATTGTCTTCACACGCTTGTAAAATTTTTGTGTGGGAAAAAATTACCACATCTGGCACTGCAGTTTTGCTTTTCAGTTTGCAGTGCTGCCAATCTCTAAGTCAGTTAACATCGAGCTTCGTTGGCAATTATATTTTAAGTGCAGCCAAGTCACTGATCATTTCCTTAATTTCGAGAGTTCTGCCACACACAATCCTTTTTATTTTTTATTGGTGTGCAATTAAATATGCTTTTGATAAGCCTCCACCATCCGCTCTAAATGTTTCACGCTCATTATAAATATCGTTGGCATTATTTTTATTGCAGTCAATTTAATAGAGATTAAATGATTTAAAGTCTTCTAACGAGGGTAAATTCTCTCGTTTCATAGAAAATAAAGAATATCCTGCCAAAATCAATTAAACTCTCAAGTGCTCCTCCTTCACCACCCACTTGCAAGGAATTATTTTTATATCTTAAGTGCTCGCATCATCTTTATTCGTTTTCTCATTATCCTGACATCTTATTTATACGTCGTTGATGCCGCACAGCAACAACAACAAAAGGTTAGAAAGTTAAAAATAAACTCAAAGACTACGAACGAGGTATTTGCAACAAAATCCTTTACGATATTCCATTCAATAGAGACAGAGCGAAGGAGCACAATACGTATTGACGATGGTATCGCCTTGTGCAAGCTGTGGTGTATTGTAAACTGTTGTTGTTGTAAGAACAACAAACTTTTATTCACTATTGTTGTTATTGTTAGTTTTCCACAGAAAGTGCCACTATAGGGAAAATATGCTTCGAGTGTTAAATACATATTTTGATATTTATTTTCTTGCCACTCGTATAAAAAGTGTTGCTGTATTTGTTGCCTCAACCGGAAATTCAATTTATCGTTCCGTTTGTAACATCAAGTGATGCCTGATAAAAACAAAATTTCACTTTGTGAATAGAAACCTTTCTTTCAGGGTATTCAGCATTTCATTGCATCTGCAAATAGGCAGAGTATTTGAGAGCATTTTACATGTATTTTGTTTGTGTAGAGTGCAAATAGTTTGCAATTATGCAAGACCGTTTGCACCAAACACTGAACACGGCCAATGAAAATACTCTTAAATATTTTTCCAATTCGCAAATGCAAAAGATTTTGAATAACGCGAATAAAAAAATTCAAAACTAGTGCGAATGCAGGTGAGAAAAGTTCATGACTGAGTACGGAGTCGAACCCGGGATCTTAGACTTCGTAAATTTATCGTTAACTGCTTCGGCCCAAACCATTAAGTTTATTGCAAATTTTTAACATTTCCGCGATATAATAAAATTAATGTTTTCCAATTCGGTCACAGCTTTTAGCTCTGCTGGTAGTAAAAATACAACATTAAAGTGTCGCCGAGTTTTGTAATTGCGACGCTGGTAAAAAAAGGTTTCAAAGTAAAAATTTTTATCTAAAAAGAAATTCTTGATTGATTGCAAAATTCGCAATAATTATTTCCAGGAAGCGTAACGCTTATAAATATTATTTTCAAAATCACATTTTAATGCTTTCCAGTGCTGGCGAAATGCACTGCATGTTTAGCGATCATCCCCTGAATGCATTCCGTAATCCGGTTTACGATAATCGACGTGGTTTCAAAACGTCAACGGCGATTCCCACGTTGCATGACTGTTTTAGTTTTCGGTGATTTTAAAAGAATCGAGAACACTCAATGTCCTGATATAGAATTTCTGAATTTTAAAAGAAAAAAATCAATTTTTCAAAATTTTTTCGTTCACAATATTTCACGAAACGGATTAACCGATTTCGACACGGTTTTTAAATATTAAAAGCTGATTAAATTCTAGAATAGATCGCTGATGCAGTTGAAAAGCTATTCAGAAAACTTACAGAGGAAAATTTTTTTCCTTAAGTTGTTTTGAGATGTCTTGAAATTTACCGGTTTAAAGCGGTTCAAATTCACATGAAATCTAAGTTGGATTTTCAGAACGCCAACAGCTTATTTCGGTTCATTCGTAAAAAATATATAAACGGGTCACATACTAACATACACACACATACACACACATCACACACATGCATGTCGCTTAAACTGTAAACGAAAAGCCATAAATGTAGTGAATTTTATTTAAGTATTTATTTTTTTATTGAAAATCTAGTTCCAAAAACTCTTTTGTATTGTATAAATAGAATCTATGAAGTTATAAAATCGCCAAATTAAATGCATTACGAAAATTTATCACGGTCGGAGTAGCTGTTTAGCAAAAGCGGAAATATTTCCATTTTTATTTGTCATATTTTTGCGAAATCCCCCACTGTGCATCGCCTGAGCAGCGGCCATAAACAATAGTCCGTATAGATTCCTTTTAAATTTATGAAAAAGAATTACATTTACAAAATTAAAATTCCCAACATGAATAAAATTGAAATAAAAAAATCAATTCTTGCATGCAAAATCATGCATTTCCACCAACTTAAATAATAAACGTTCTGTCAACTTCCCA
This sequence comes from Linnaemya vulpina, assembly GCA_963675445.1. Taxonomy (NCBI): domain Eukaryota; kingdom Metazoa; phylum Arthropoda; class Insecta; order Diptera; family Tachinidae; genus Linnaemya; species Linnaemya vulpina. The sequence continues at coordinate 43,107,788 of OY776278.1, read as the reverse complement.
ATCCGATAGATATTTTATTCAACTAACAGACTTTAAAATTTTATTTCATATTAAATTATCCTGCATAAAACTAAATGTTGAACGACTGTAGCGAACGATAGTTGCCATTTACTTTTAGATTCTGTTCAAAAAATTTCACATTTTCATATGGAAACCTGCCCCGTTAATAAATTACAGTCTTCCAAGTCACTAGTCGAAATCATCAGCTTGTCAAGGAATAATTTATATTTTATAAGCAATTTGCTGCATTCGTATTGGAAGTGTAACTAAGCATGTAACAGAGCGAAGGAGTGCCGCTGGAATTTACAAAAGAAAAAAAGTATTTTTTCGTCGCATGCATGTTGATTGTAAAATCTTTCATAGAACACATTTATTTCGTATAAAATATTTAGTGCACACGGGCAGACTCAAGCTGAGACATTCCCTTTCTCCGCCCAAAATTGCTGCTGCAGAGTAGTTGTCGCAGCGTCTTTTTATAACTTGAAAGAAGACAAAAAAAAAGAAATGAAAGGAAATGAAAACGTCTGGAACAGGACGAAAATGCTGAACAACTTCAGTGCACTTTTCTTTTCATTGTGATTCCCCGAGACGTGACGTGACATTGACAGAGCCACTGAATAATAAAATTGATGAATGGGAAAGCTTTTCGTTGTAAATTTTCAAATCCAAATGCACTTTTGCTGTTAACGTACGAAAAGGACATGTTGCAAATATGATTTTAATGGGCACAACATTGACGTACATATTTGTTGTGCCACCGAGTCGTAATAGTTTATATTGGCTGGATTAAAAGCAGTTTTATTAATCCGTCAGTGTGGTGTTTAAGTGTGTTTTCGCCACTCGTTTATTCAATTCAAGCACACAACTTTTGAACGGAAATTCACACTGAAAGAAATTGTTGCCGCGGGCGAAGTGCACAGAACATGGAAATTAAATTTGCAACATCGTTCTGGCTGAGTTTTCGTAATTAATTTATTCACGTCAGCTTTTAAAACATTTTAGGACGAGAATATAATTTATGCAATAGAAATTGCCCAGCTGGCATTTTGGGGATTATTTAATGGGAGCGATCATTTCGGGACTCTTCTTTTTTTTCGCGATAATTTTTGCTGTAAAATAAAATGTTCCTCTAACGAATGACACTCTTGCGAATCATTTCAATGATGGTGGAACGAGCTAATCACCTGTTGCGCTTGTTTGTGGGCTTTGTAAGAGTGTCGGTAGTAACCGATCGTGTTTAACCCTCCCAAGTTATCAGTCATTTTGATGACTGTTGGACGAAGTTTTTTATGTTGCTCATTAGAATGAGCATTGCAGGATTAGGTACTCTTATTAAAGTTGGCGAAGTCGTATTTAAGCGACCCTTATGTTAAATATATGGCAAGCGTTGCCACATATTGTTGATTTTTCCACTATTACGACAACCACAATAACACTGATTATTTCATCGCCATCGTATTTGATTTATTTTTTGCGATTATTCATTTGAATCGGGAATTATAGACTCCTGCGCAATTCTTTTAAGCGAATTATAGAAGCAGGAATTTAAGAGCCCCACATAATTATTTTAAGCGATTCTTTCAAGACGACTGGTATGGAAAGTCGCGGTTGCAGTGTCTGACGACTTGCCCGATTGGTGGAGGATAAATTCATTCATTGACAGTTAGCGCTTTAATGAGTCTATTTTTATTAATTATCATTAATTTCATGCAAAAATTGTATGCAATTTTTCCCATTAAAATTATTTTATATTCTCATTCTTCAACGAAGTCTTAATTTCAAATAGAGAATATTAATTTGCTTAAATATTTGGTTTTCTTGTATTCTAAAAATTAAAATAAAACCGATAAATTGTATGCGTTTTTCGGTTAAATACGAACTATCGATATCGATAACAGTGATTTGACAGCTGAGAGTGTCAAACTGTTTTCACATTTCAATGCTGTAAAGCCTGAAGCCAGAACAACGTTTCGAAATTTTACAAATTTGCTTCGAAAAAATAAATCTCTTCGTGAAGTTCAAAAAGCACTTCCTTAATTTTACGGTGAAGATAATCGGCCTAGAGAACAAGAAATTCGTGCGTTAATTAATCGTGTTTCCTTTCTTTTTACTCTACTTGATTTAAAACCATCACGCAAGGCTAAAAAACGAAAAGAATACTTCTGCAGTGGAACGAAGAAGAAGAATTAAAAAAGACGGCGAAATTTCGATTTGTATTATTTGACATCACTTGAGTTTAGTTTAATGGTGTGCCAAGTTAATAATTTAAAATAAATCAAACTTAAGTTTTAGTTAAACCTTAAGAGAATTTCCTTAAGTTTAATGAAAGAAAAACTCAACTCGGGGAACTGGTTACTCAAATTCTAGTCAAAAATGGTGAAGAAGCTTTTCATTTATAATTTAGCAAATATTTGATATATTAAACACGCATAAATTGTGTATCCAGGATAATAAAAATGTATATGATCTCGTGTGTGCATGCCAACTAAATGCATACGCACACGATAACATGCACCCACAGATTAATTTATTCAAATTTCTACGAACACAATAGAGACGTGTTGATTAGGAGAGAAACATTGAATTAGTTGTGACAACCACGACATGCATTTGCATGAACATCCTGCAACTGCTTCAGTAAATTTCAATTTTAATGAGCTGGATTGATAAGCCTTCAACTACATGCCTCCCATTGTATTTCCATTTCAATTAATGCGTATCGTATGGCATCACTTTATTGTTTACGAGGCAGGCATATGCATGCATGCATGAGGAAATAATATGTCAGAAAATATGTGTAAATTAAAGCGCTGCAGAGTACACGTTTTATTGACCAGGGAAATAAGGAAAATATTATCCTGGGGAAATGGATATTTTTCATGGATAGTTTGTATTATGCCGAGCGCACTGTGTGTACTTTTAGGTGGTAAAAAAGGGTAAATATATAATTTGGTACTTTTTTGCACTCCATACATGCCCTTAACTATAGTATCGGGTGTTTTTATAGAGTGATACAACTTTGAGTTGGCATCACTGCTTCATTTGACCACCCATTTAACAGCTGATAGTTGCTTTTAGTTTAGTTTGCTTCGACATTTTATTATGGATCGACTTAAACCAGAGCGACGCGTGCAAATTGTGGAAATTTTTAATCAAAATAATGGTTCTGTTCGTCAAACTGATCGTGCACTTCGTCCATTTTATGGCGTACATAATCTTCCTTCAGAGCTGCTAATTCGAAAAACAATAGATCGTTTTCGGACCACATTTACTGTTACTGATAATGTGCATCCCGTGAGACGCCGAACACTGCGCACTGAAGAATCTATAGCCCCTGTACAGAAAAACATTGAAGATGATCCTAATCAATCAATTCGTGGCCGTCGTCAGCAACTGCGGTTGTATCCTTCCACTTTATGGAAGATTTTACGCAAAGATCTTGGCTTAAAAGCTTTCAAGATTCAACTTGTGCAGGAATTAAAGCCAAACGACCATCGTATGCGCCGCCAATTCGGCGAATGAGCTGAAGCACAAATTGATATTGATTTTGAATTTCCATTAAAAATTTTATTTTCCGATGAAGCCCATTTTTGGTTGAATGGGTACGTAATTAAACTGAATTGTCGCATTTGGAGTGAGGAGAATCCACAAGCTTTTGTCGAAACGCGATTACATCCACAGAAAATTACTGTTTTCTACGCTTTAAGAGCTGGCGGAGTCACTGGCCCATATGTCTTCAAAAACGATGATGGTCAGAATGTTGCTGAAAATGCTGAACGGTACAGGAACATGATTCGAAATTTTTTCGTACCTCAATTAGCTGGCATTAATCTTGCTGATATATGGTTCCAACAGGACGAAGCCAGATGCCACACAGCGGGCGCTACAATTGATTTACTCAAAGAAACGTTTGATGAAAAAAATAATTTTACGAAATGGCTAAAAATCGTCTGATTTAACCCCATTGCATTATTTTCTGTGGGGTTATGTAAAGTCACTTGCGTGCATCAATAAGCCACAAACAATTGAGCACCTGGAAATCAACATTCGAAGAGTTGTCGGCGAGATACGGCCGCAAATGCTGCGAAAAGTTTATGAAAATCGGTGTTCCAGATTGCGCCTTGTACGCGCCAGCTGTGGCGGCCACATGGCCGAAATCATATTTAAATATTAATGTCATAAAATTTTCTATTCAATACAGACCGTTTCATTGATATCAAAAATATTTTACTATGTTTTATTGTGATTTAAACTTGTATCACTCTATAAAAAACAGCCGATATTTAGCGGAAAGCTGTTTAGCGGCATATTTTTTTCGGAAAAAATCTGAAATATAACCTGGTACTTTTGAATAATTGCAGTTGTAAAGGGTAAAATCGTGCCCCTTTGGTACTTTTTAATGAATAATAAAGTAAAAGTGTACACACATCTAAAAATAATTTTGGTGCTCCACCACTCAGTATCGATACGAAGGAACTTCGGGGAAGGCGATTGCGAAGGGGCAAAAGAAGGAGAAATCGGTAACTAAATACTTCGAAAACTGCCGACAGATAAACTAAAATTTCAAAAGCACACAAATAATGCTCCCAAACAGTTTGACAAACTTTTTCACCCATTTTGTACGCATCGTTTGCAAGTTTGTTTGTATATATCTAACGCTCCTTTTCTATTGTGCTTCCAAGCGTATAATTAATATCATTAATAATGTTACTCATACGCCACATTCTACTCGCACAAGATATATATGGACCACATGTTCTTATCCTGTGAGCTGTCGAAGCACATTAATTTGAAACAGATGTTTTATTTAAAAACTCAAACTAAAAAGTTGGAAAAAAATTTCAAAATAATTTTGAAACAATAACAAACAAAATTACATGTATTATGAAAAGAGCGGGTGACGCTAATATTGAAAAAGGGGCACAAACCACGCGAACTTTTCTTTCACATTAATACTTGTATTTTTTTAATTTTTATTTTAAACTTTTTAGTTTAATTTTATTAAAATGCGTGTTTTTAGTACTTTTAAACTATATTTTTCGATATAAGTACTTTTAGAGGGTAAAAATCGAAATTTGTAATTTTTGTACTCCATATATATTTTAATCTATAACAAACATCAAAAAGATTTTCAGCGTAATCTTAATATTTTAGTAAAAATATATTTTTAAAACTTTTTAAAAAATCCCCCTTAAAAAGTGTACTTAGTCCTCGGTACTTTTTTTGTTACACTATTGGCGTTTTTTTTTTATAAAAAAACATGTAACATTTTTTACCTATTGTGTAAAAAGTGGCGGTTTGGAAAAGTTTTAAAACAGAAATTATTTTCCTTGAGGGATGTTGGATTCATTTCTAATAAATTTGTTATTTTGAATTGGCAAAGTGTTGCCATTTTCTCACAAAAAGTGCGAAAAATGTTGCATTATTTCTAGAAAAGAAATCAACATATGTTTAATATATTAAAAAAGGTACTTTCTTAAAACGTACTTTTTCAAAAAGGTACTTTAAAAGAAATATAAAAGAAGGTACTTTCTTGAACGAGTGTGTTATAATTTACAATTTGCGCAAAAGATCTTAAATTATATGGGGGAGTAGGCCTTCTTGCTAACATACGCTAAAGAAGCAGCGGTTAATACGCCAGTAGCACATATTTTGCACATATTTTTTATACAAAATATTTGGTCTACTTGTTTTTTAGTAGGTAATCAAGAATGCCCTGAATATTTAAGGCAACATTTCTACTGCAGCGTGTTTATTTTTGAGGTCACCACTGCTTTATATTTGAATCGACTTACACCAGAGCAACGTGTTTAAATTGTTTTAAATTTCTAATCAAAATAATTGTTCTATTCGTCAACAATTTCACTCAAAATTTTACATTCCGCTGAAGCCCATTTCTGATTGAATGGGCTCCATCTTACACTTTTATATAACATGTTGGCAGCACTGCTAAGTTGACATATTCCCATGTTACAATTATATTTTGTTCGTGTAGGCAGCTGCTTCACACAATTTCTTATTTAACTACGAATAAATATTTTCCAGTTCATAAAATTCAATTTGTTCATTAAATTCGAATTGTTTTCAATAAATTGAAAATTGTTAAGAGTTCCTCTGATGTGCACAATAATCTGTCAATAACTTTTCACTTCGATTATTTTCCCAATTTCTTTGTAAATACTTTTTTATTCACTGTTTTTTTATTATTTCCACTGAAACTTTGCTTTTAATGTCTCATTCAATTTGTTACTTAAGGCGTTAATAGTTGTTTGAATAAAAGAAATTTCAATGAACACGACGGAATGAAAAAGCAGACAAAACGATTCTAAAACAGTTTATGAAAATAAAAATAAAAAACAAGCAATTGAAGAGTTATATTCAATAAAAAAAAAAAAACTAACAAAATACATTCGTAAAATGGGTGTTTTAATGAAGCTAGACACAAGCTTAAATCATAATAACACAAGGAAACATATTTTTAATATCAATGAAACGGGTTTTATTTGAAAGAAAATTTTATGAAATAACTATTGAAATATGACTTCCGCCATGTGGCCGTTACGACGGGCACGTAGAAGGCGCAACTTGGAACACAAATTTTCAACAACTTTTCGCAGCATTTGCAACCGTATTTCGCCGATAACTTTTCGAATGTTATTTCCTGGTATTCAGGCGACTTAACATGACTCGAAAGAAAATAATCCCATGGGGTTAAATCACCCGATCTTGAAGGCCAATTAATTGGGACATTATGTGAAATTATTTTTTTGATTAAAAGTTTATTTGATGGCGTTTTCTTTTCTGGAAAACATGTACAGTTTTTTCAATTCTTTTCTTAAAAGTGGCGGTTCGGAGGAGTCTTAAAACAGAAATTACTTTTTGTAAGAGATGTTGGATTAATTTCTAATAAATTCCTTAATTTGATATATCGAGATGTTGCCATTTTCTGTTAAAAAGTGTAAAAAATTTTGCACTTTTTTCTAGAAAAGAAATCAGCATAAGTAAATCAATTGTGGCGCCCACTGTGTGGCATGTTGGAACCACATCTCAGCAAGATTAATGCCAGCTAATTGAGGTACGAAAAAACTTCGAATCATGTTCCTACTCCCGTTCAACACTGACAGTAACATTCTGATCATCTGGGCCAATGACTCCTCTAGCCTATAAAGTGCACCAAACAGCAATTTTTGTGGGTGTCACAGTGTTTCGGGAAAAGCTTGTGGATTCTCTTCACTCCAAATGCGACAATTCTGCTTTCAACCAGAAATGGGGGCTTCATCGGAAAATAAAATTTCGAATAGATGAGTTTGGGAAAAAGAAGAATTATTTTGATTAAAAATTACAACAATTTGCAGCTGTTTCTCTGGGGGAAAATTACAGCACTCGTTATCCAACGAAATTATGAAATATTTCAATAATAATAGGCGGCCGTAATTTGCCGCCTGGTGTGAGGCGTTTCATAATAAAATTTAAAAGCGAACTATACAAAAGCCACTATCAGCTGTTAAATTGATGCTCAAATAAAGCAGTGAAGCCAACTCAAAGTTGTGACACTCTTAAAAGAACTCTCTTTATAAGAGACAATTCTGTGTAATTTTTTAAGTCTCTTATATTCGTTGAGTACTGTAACAATTTATATGGCCACAGACTGTGTATTTGTGTTTTGATTTTTATTTTTATTCACAAAAATATTATATTTTTTTGATTTTTTTTTTAGTACTGAACTGTATATTTTTTCTTATACTGATTTCTTTTCTAAAAAAAATGCTACAATTTTTTGCACTTTTTAATAGAAAATGGCAACATTCTGCCCTTTGAAAATTAAGAATTTATTAAAAATTAGTTCAACATGATTTACGAAAAATAATTTCTGTTTTAAAACTCCTCCAAACTGACACTTTTTCGAAAATAAGCGAAAATATGTTACATGTTTTTCAGAAAAGAGAACACCATTATAATTAAAGCATTAAACACAATAAGAACAGCAGGCCACAGACTACAACTTGTCAAAAATAGAATACATGTGCGTATATACGAATGATTATTTTTACAACTACAGGCAACACGGCTAGGGGTTGTTGTCCCTGCTGTTTTTGTGATTGTAGTCAAATTAAATTAATTTCTATTTTGTTGAGCGACAATGAGCAGATGCAGTGTTGCCAATATAATATAAATAAATTAAATTATTGTGAACTTGAGAACATATTGTTTTATTTTACAAAAAAAAAAAAACAACAAACTATATATCCAAGCTAATGAAATGATTTCTTGTCATATACTGTGGACTTTAAATATATTTTATTGGAATAACATTATTTAAGAGTATTAAATATATGAAAGCGGCTACACTGGCGTTTGAAGAGAATTCTACTACAAACAACAACTCATGGTTATTGATTTGGTGGTGTCGTTCTAAACATAATGAAGCAGCTGACTACGAGGCGACGATTGTAGCCAACGACTTCTGTAGTCGGTGCTCGTGTAGCCTGCTGTCGTTATTGTGTTAAAGGCTTATCCCTGTAGAAGTTCTTATTTTTAAATTTCTATTCCCAAAACATAATGAAAAAACTCAGTTTTTTATGTTAATTTTTAAATTATAACCAACACATTTTTAAAAATATATTGCCTGACTAGACGTCTGTTTAAAAGTATCCGGAATATTTTTTTGTTTGTGTCTATGAAAATTTAATAGATTGAATAGAATTTCTATTATGGAATTATAAAATTTAAATGACTGACAGGCAGGCATAAATAAAATTATTCTCTGTATGAAAAGCGTTTGAAATTTATTTTCTCATATTTTTTTTTAAATTTATTTTTTCTTTGCAGGTGAATATTTTTCCGTCAAATTTCTAATGCAACAGTGATTTCAGGAACTCTGAGGAGGGGAAGTATCGTAAAAACGTTGGATGCATTCATATGAAATTTTAATAGTTCAAACAAAATCAATTCAGCAGCCAATTCGATTTCAATTGTATGTGTGTTTTAAAGGACTTTTTTGGTTGAATGTCTTGGTGATTTAGTGTCTGCTTTAAATGTATTTCTAATATTTAAATTGTAACTCATAATTAAGTTAATGCAAATGTATCGCTTAATTATGTTTAATAATTTTTTTTATTTTAAAAATCATCTCAAATTGACTAAAAACAGTGTGAAACAGCGTTTAAGAATTGAGAGCTCTTAAAGTTGCAGGGAAACTTAAAATGATCATACAAAACAAAAATCATTCTTTTTTTTAATAATTCGGCTATAAATTTTTTTATACTGATCTGCTTGATAATTTCACTTAAATTATTATTTTTAATATCATATCCGTTGTATGTGTGCTGCGGGCATGAGTTACATGGTCCTTCCGATCAGTTTTATTCTTGACTACTTTTTGCTATAAATTTCCCCGTCATTTAGCGGCTGGAATATCGGCTTTCAGTACTTCCAGATTTGCTGGTTTGTCGGCACAAGACCATGACTTAAGTGATATTGAGACGTTAAGGCGCGTGAACGAAAGGACTAGTGAACAGGACCACTTTGTCCTGCTTATGATTATCTTTTGCTATAAAATGTTTGCTGATTTATAACGATATAACCAGTTTTCTTGTAAATATTTATTTTATATAATTAAATTTTTTTATAAATTAGGCTGCCAAGGCTTGCGCTAGCCCAATAAAAGGGTAAAACGTTGGAATGTTTTTTTTTTAAATTTAAACCAAACAAATTTGACATCAGAAACATGGAACAAAAAATATAAGACATGAAGAAACAAAAGCAAACGGCAACACAGGGACTTAATCAAAGTGTGCTGCCATCAGTTTGACATAATTCTCGTATTCTTTTTCATAATAAAATTGGTACACATTCAGTTAAACCACCTAAAAAAGTTATAATAAAAAATTAAAAATATTCTCGAATACTGACGGTGAAAATGTAGCGGCTTTCGAAAACAGCTGTTCTGCTATGCTGTGTAAGTTGAATATATAAAAAAATTATCCTGCTTAGGAACATTTATCATGTCTTTCTGAACTACAAAACACTTTCCTAAAAATTTGCCTAAGAAATGTTTCATATTTATAATATCCTTATTTGTTTTATTTTGTATAGAAATTTCTTTAAAAAAATTCTTTAATATTTAACAGAGGATTTGCTGCCAAAAAACAAAACAAAAAATGCTGAATTCGGCTGAAAAAGTGCAAAAATTTTGTTTCTAATTAATTTACCCCTCATCTCGGAAATGGGACAGCCTATTTTTTAAACGAACAGCTCTGTGAGCCCACCATTTTGTTGTGAATGATTGTCATGCACACGCATGCAGCGGCAGTTGTAGCATCGGATTAAACGTAACAATTCGTTAGTTTAATGGCTGGTTTTATGTGTGAATTCTGCTGCTGTGAATTGTACGGGTATTTAACGTTGGAAGTGTAAAACAACTTCCTTCCTTCTGAAGTTATTTCGTATTCTTTTTCTATTTCATTTAAATATTTTCACATATTTCGTTGTTGTTTGGCGGATTTGTTAACTTGTTTCGAAACGAGGTTGATAAACGGAAACGGAAATGTGTGTGTGTGTGTGTGTGTTAGTGCAGACTATAAAATTTAAAAAAAAAAAAACAGAAAAATGAAATAAAATTTCCAATAAACTGAAAGCAATAAAAACACGCATGCGAACACGTGCGAGTATGTGACGGTTTTAAATAATTTGTCGCTTGAATGGCGTACGATTAACTTTGTCACCTGAAAGTTACGAGTGTTCTCAAACTGGATATTAACGTGGACGCCTTTTCAAAAGCTTAACAATATTTTTTTTATTGAAAACCATTTTTTTTCGAAACTATTAATTTTATTGGAGCTCAACATGATGGCATAAGTCGTCTGTATGGAAGGGAATCTGGTTCAGCCTACAGAGAAAATTAGTTTATGAATCAAGGAAATCCTTTGTGATTTGGCTCGCCAGGATAAGGGAAAAGGACATACAAAAACGTTAAACATAATTTAGCCATAGAATTTTAATTTATTAATATCAATGCTGATAAATTATTTCATTAACGTAAAAAGAAAATAGGGAAGGAAAACCCAAGGGGTTGCGTTACATAGATCTTCAAAATGCCCAAAGAGATTTTTCAAAATCCTAAAATTACAATTTTTAGCACATTTTCTTGCTTCCCTTTAGCAGATAGAGATATTTTTTTTTTGTCAAATATTTAAGAGCACATTCAACCTTAAAATTAATTAAAAATTTTTTCAATTGCTGCCTTGTGCAATTTTGAGGTTAGGAAGTAAAATGACTTAAATATACATTTTTTCTTATACCCTTCACAAAAAAGTGAAACGGATTGTCATTCCGTGTGTAATTTTTTCGATATTAATATGGGACCCCATAAAGTATATATGTTCTGGATCCTTATGAATAGCGATGACGATTGAGCGATGTCCGTCTGTGTGTCTGCCTGTCTGTATGTGAAATCGGTTTTCCCAAGCCACCCAAGAGCTAAAGACTTTGTTCTTGGACTGATGGATTGGTTGATAATAAATAGTGTGGTATTGAAATTCAGAGATACGGTTCCAGAGCTGGGAAGCTTACTCCTATTTCTCCACGAAAAATTAATACCAAAAACCAATTATTTAGTTTGTTAGTTTATTTTTGCTTTGGGAAGCCTCAACTGTCTATTAAAAGCATAAAAAATTGCGGGGATGGGAAATTACAAGTTTTTTTAATTTTAATAAATAAAATTTTTCAAAAATTTTAAGTTTTTCTTAAATAAAACCGCTTTATACATCATAAAGATTTGCATTAATGCAAAAAAGATTTTAAAAATTAAAAATTTTCATCCAGGGTTGGGAAACTTACATTTTTTATACAATAACATAACCAAAAAGCAACTAACGTCGTTTTTTCCTGGTCAAAATTATTTTTTTATTCTGGCAAAACAAAATTATTGGTATGAAAAATTAAAAAAAAAAATCAAAATTTCGATTCCAGGGTTGGATAACTGTAATATTTTGTAGTACATCAAAGTGACAAAAATGGTTACAAATTTTAATATTTCTTAATTAAAACCGCTTTATACATCATGAAGATTTGTATTGGTGAAAAATAATAAAAAAAATATTAAATTTTCGCTTCCAGAGATGGGAAACAGAAATTTTTTGTACATATATAAACAAAAATCAACTAACGCCGTGTTTTTACTAATTAAAAATATTTTTTAATTCAGGAGAAGTCAAAATTAGTATCAAATATTTAAAAAAATCTAAATTTCGATTCCAGAGTTGGATAACTGCAATATATTGTGATACATGAGAGTGACCAAAATGGTTACAAATTTAAAGTTTTTCTTAAATAAAACTATTTTATGCCTCATTAAGAGTTACGTTGGTAAAAAAACAAAAAAATTAATTTTCGCTTCCAGGGATCGGAAATTAAAATTATGTTTTTATACATAAAATCAACCAAAAAGACAACTAACGTCATTTATTTCCTAATAAAAACATTTTTTAATTTAGAAAAAACAAATTTGGTTTCAAAATTAAAAAAAATTTAAGTTTTGATTCCAGGGTTGGATAACTGCAATATTTTGTGATACCTGAAAGTGACCAAAATGGTTACAAATTTTTAGTTTTTTAAATAAAACTATTTTATGCCTCAATAAGAGTTACGTTGGTTAAAAAACAAAACAAAAATAAATTTTCGCTTCCAGGGATGGGAAATTTAAATTTTTTTATACATAAAGCAATTAACGTCGTTTATTTTTACTGAAAAATAAATTTGGTTTCAAAATTAAAAAAAATTAAAATTCCTAATCCAGGAATGGATAACGGCAATATTTTGTGATAAATGAAAGTGACTAGATGAGTATAAATTTAAAGTTTTTATAAATAAAATTCTTTCACGTGTCATAATAAGTTGCATTGGTAAAAAACACAAAGCAAATTGAAATTTCGTTTCAGGGGTGGGAAATTGATTTTTGTATACATAAAAGTAACTAAAAAGGAAACAAATTAAAACAATTTTTTAATTCAGGAAAAACAAAATCCGTATCAAATATTCAAAATTAATAAAAATTTCGATTCCAGGGTTGGATAACTGCAATATTTTGTGATACCTGAACGTGACCAAAATGGATACAAATTTTCAGTTTTTTAAATAAAACTATTTTATGCCCCGATAAGAGTTACGTTGGTTAAAAAACAAAACAAAAATAAATTTTCGCTTCCAGGGATGGGAAATTTAAATTTTTTTATACATAAAGGTAACAAAAAAGCAACTAACGTCGTTTATTTTTACCAAAAATCAAATTTGGTTTCAAAATTAAAAAAAATTAAAATTCCTACTCCAGGAATGGATAACTGCAATATTTTGTGATAAAAGAAAGTGACTAAGATGATTACAAATTTAAAGTTTTTATAAATAAAATTCTTTCACGTGTCATAATAAGTTGCATTGGTAAAAAACACAAAGCAAATTGAAATTTCGTTTCAGGGGTGGGAAATTGATTATATATACATAAAAGTAACCAAAAAGGCAACAAATTAAAACTATTTTTGAATTCAGGAAAAACAAAATCCGTATCAAACATTTAAAATAAATAAAACTTTGGATTCCAGGGTTGGATATTTGCAATATTTTGTATCTCATGAAAGTTACCAAAATGGTTGCAAATTTGTAGTTTTCCTTAAATAAAAATGCTTTAAACATTATGAAGATTTGCATTGAAAAAAAATTTTTTAATTAAAATTTCTTTTCCAGGGGTGGGAAATTTTGTATATTTTTTATTTATAAAAGTAACCAAAAAAGGCAACTGAAGTAATTTTTTTTTTTGCTAACTGAAACTACATTGAAAACTGAAACTAAATTGGTACTTTAAAATATATGTAACTCCAGACGGGCGTTGGTGAAGTGTATATAAGAGTCGGCAAAGCCGACTATAACACTTTTACTTATTTAATATGAGCTAAAAATTTAATTACTTTTCTATAAACTAAATAAAATGAACTGTTAAATATTTAAGAATTTGAAAGCAAAAGAAAAAAGGAAAATTATTTAAAACCGATTTCTCTGTGGAAACATTAAGACAACTTTACAGCGGAACTGAATAGAAAAATTTAAAATTTAAAGAACCGTGTGTTTATAGTCAATAAGTTGACTTTTAAAATTTATGGTCCGTTCTAAAGGCGTCATAATATTTTTATATAAAAAAATTATTATTTATTTATTATAATTTTTATTTATTCCTGCATGAAAAAAGGACTGTCATGTTTTCTTCTATTATTATTTTCAATGTCTTGTTTTCAGTGTTCTCAGGATGTTTTATGTTCTTCAAACAGAATAAAATACTTTCACGGACTCAATTTATAATATTTTCTATTTAATAACATGTAAAATGCTGTTGTAGTTTTATTCTAAAGAAACTCTTCTCCTCATGCATTTAGAAATATGCACGTTTATTTGTTTGGCATTGAGCCAATTCTGAGAATATATAAATTCTTTAAGGCTGCAATAAAATTAGTTCGTAAAAGTTTTTGTTATCTTCATATCCTTTTAGTGGATCAGAACACACACACTCGCTTATAAGTCAATAAATATTATCGGTGATTAATGGCGTTGTTTAATTTATAGAACATAAAAATTTATCCGTTTATTAGAATAACCAATTAAAAATCTGGTCTTTAAGTATTTCAAAAATAAAACTTCAAACAACAGATAAAATTGTAATTTAAAGTTTAAAGAAATAAAAGTTTCTTATTTTTGGTAAAAATATTTCCACTTACCGTTTGTTATCCCGTCGTGTTTGTGACGTTCGTGTATAACCGTTGCCCATCGTGTTGCCATTGCAAAAACTGTGACTTTGACCGGATCCTATTTTGGCAACTGTTATAATAAACACTCCTCTATGAAACTGCTTCAAATGCTTGCACACACACGCTCATGCATGCAAACACACACGCCCAATGAAAACTTGAATGAACTCTTTTTGAATTTTTGTAGAATTTATAAAAAGTGCCAGCCGCGCACCCTGATTAAACGAGTGTGAGTATGGCTGATTGGCTGCCTATAAGTCTGCCGTCTGCCGTCTGTCTGTCTGCCGTTGTCTGTCGCCTGGCCTAAACGATGATCATCGATGTGTGTTTGTGTGTGAATTCAAACTGAAATTAAATAATTGGAAATCTATATAAATAGAATGATTATGGAAAACAGAATAAAAGTTTGCTTTTTTTAATAAAGAATTTTTGTTGTACGAGTACTTTTGAACATGAAAATGTTTTTAATTAAAATTCTACTGCCTTGAAAATTGGTAATTTTTGTTCAACAATTAAAACCAGAAAATTGTTGTTGCCAATATTATTTATTGTTGCTGTTATTGTTCTAATTAAAACGAAACGTTTTTGCTTTGCTGAAAATCAATCGAATACAAATAAAATTTCAAGTGTTGGGAAATAAACTTTTATTTTTAAAACAATTTGGCATTTCTTAAAAAAAAAAATCCTGTATTGTTTTTTTTGTATGTACACACCAGTTTTTGAATAAAAATGTTTGAAGTTTTGCTTATAAGTACTTTATTACACTCTTTTAACTTTTTATGAATTAGACAGTTATTAAATATCTAAAAAAACATTAAAATAAATTACTTTTTAATAATTATGTGTTAATTAATTTCTATTTAGTTCCTCTTTAATTCATATGATATTCCAATCCTGGAACAAATCCTTGGACCAGCACTCAGGGGATGAGCCCTACATATACCCGTGCCAGAACTAGAAAGCAGAGGAGAGAACAGATGAAAGCAGATTAGAGGAAAGAGAATTACTTATAGCTTTTTTTTACTTTTCAATTCGTCCTTGAATTTTTTGCTACAGGTAGCGACGAAGGTTATTTTTGTTATGTCCTTGAGGTCTCTGAAATTCCGTTTTCGATTCGTCACAATGCACTGCTTCTTTAAGGGTTTCTTTAATCTTGTGGACAAGAAAAATGAGAACGAGGGCCTAATCTGCCGAATAATTTTGTTGAGGTCATGATTCACTAATTTTTGAGACGAATTTGGCTGCCACATTCCCACAAACTTACATGACATGAGCCAACCGATATGCCGACATTCTCAGGATTTTCTCTAATAATGAGTCAATGATTTTCGACTATTTCATATTTTCATCGCTTGTTGTGAACTGCTGGAGCGTCTACCACAACCGTCGTCGTTCACATCTTTTCTAATTCCTTGGAAAAGTGAGTAGCACTTGTAAACATTTTTCCAACTGAGAGTACAGTCATGGTGTCCCACTGTCAACAGTTCAAGATCTTTTAGGGGTTTCACTCGTATATTTTACACAATATTTTTTGCTTCAACTGTATAAAATATATACAGGATCTTCGCATCCACTCTTATAGAACACAATAACACGAATAATCCTTTACATGACGATACGATATCCTTCCCATTTGTGTTTTAAAAAATCCTACAACAGTTCTATTTATTTGAAATTCCAAGATCTGAGAGAACGATAAATTTATTTGTAGTCTTTCTTTTTAGGTTAGGTTAGGTCGAAAAGAGGGGCATGAGTCATCCCAATCCGCTCAAGGATTACACTTAGGCCTTCTAGGCCTGTTGTGCGCTCTATTGTAAGGAGTTCCCATTCTACCGTAGGGAGCCTCCGTAGGGGTTCTAATTCCTCCAATTAGAACTCCTACGAAATTCCATCTCCTGTATAATCTCCTGATTAAATATTTGTCTTCTGACTTGGCTAAAAACTGGACAGTAGCACAGGTAGTGCTCCAGTGTTTCGTCCTCCTCCTGGCTGGTCCAGCATGTTATATCGCTAACAATGCCCATTCGTGCCAGGTGATTTCTTAATTCTGTATGTCCTGTTATTAAATAAACCAGTCTTCGCAGTGCTGGCCTACTCAATGCTAGGATCTCTTTTGTCCTGTTACTATCTCTGTTCCCCCATAGAATTCTAGTCACCCTACCTACAGTAGAGTGCTGCCAATATCGTGCATGCAATTCTATAGCCCATTGTTTCAGTTCGTTCTTAAAAACCTGAAATGACTTTGGATTGTCTAAAATTGATTATATCGTTTCTATAATGCCCAACTATCCAGTCTGCGAAATGCTTTTTTTTAGATTCGCTACCTTCGCCCTTCATTGCCTATGAAAAAGGTGCGGTTACAGACCGAGGGAAAGCTCTCTCCCCCAAACTCTAGCAGAGTTATTTTAATCAATTTCAATTATCAAACTTATCTGTTTTATTTTATGTAAGATTCTGGAAAAGTTCTTAAAAAAAATTTTCATATTAAATAGTTCCACGTGGTATCACATTTGAGATGCCAGGATAATCCCCATGAACACGTGCAAGAAAAAAAGACACAAAAGCCGTCACGCATTATTCAATTTATATATTTCGCAAATCTTTGATTATGTTATTTGAAAAAATTAAAAAAAATTAAAGTATTTTTCAAAGAGATATAAAACTTGAAGCTGGCAACACTGTTTTAAATGGTCACCATTATGTCAGCTGTCAAGTGATTTATATTTAGTATGGCATTTCGGCTGTAGCCTGACTGGCGTTTACAAACTATGCAAATATATTTTGAAAATTATGGCTGTGTGCGTAATACGTATCCCGCTCTACGTCCATTTTAAGGACAACGTAATCGTCCCTCAGGGCAATTACGTGGAGATAAGCGCGAGTTGGCCTCCAAGATAATGCGAGTTAGCCTCAAAGCTGCTAGACTGTTTTCTGAGAGAAGCCGCCAGTCTACGCCGATAAGCCCGAAGCTATTGACTACTTGGAGGCCAACATTCGCCGCGTTATGACCGATATACCGGTCACATATGTAGGAAAGAGTCAAATTTAACCTCCAGATTAGGTTACATACGAACCAGCCGTGACGCTCATTAGTAGGAATCATATAATTGTAATAAATTATAATACCAGAAGATTATTTTTCGAATAAAGTAAGTTTTATGTCAATTTAAAATATTCCTCTTTATTTTATTCCATTTCAAAGTTCTATATCTCCATAAAAATACCCCATATAAGAAGTCCCATTGTGAATAGCAACTATTACTTTAATGATGAATTAAAAAATTGTGGTTTATTTGGTGTAAAATTTTACTTAACGACAAATTTTATCGTGTATCATAACCACGATGAGTTGAAGTATAAAAAAAGTATCATAAGAAGAAGAGATAGTTTCCTTACAATAACACTCTCTGAACAGATTTTCCCTCCCCTCTTTGAGAAATTCCGTTTTGAATATTTTCTCATGAGCGATTCTTAAAACTTAAAATATCAAAAACATAAACTAACGCAAATAAGTAACAATTAATTCTGATACTTTTAGAAAAAAGCAACAAAAAAAATTCAAACTTTTTAAAAAGTAAAAAAAAAATCGTTTGCAAAATTTGTTCATTTCCTAAGCTGGTGTCATGCAACACATTAACAAACTTGATAAGTTACACATGCAGCAAAGTTCAAAGGTATTTGCGCTAAATGACACTCAATTAAAATAACAGACTTTTTATCGCAACATTTTTGGTTGCTGCTCTAAGCGGAGGTTCCCAAACGTGGTGTGTGGTGAGCTCAGTTGTCAAATAAAATAAATGCAAGGAAAACTCAGTTGAATTCGCTGCTCAAAAGCATAAAATGGGAGTGGCGGTAGCTTTTAACACCAGAAGCGTCGCCGTGCCACTTTCGTCCCGCATTGAAGTTTTGTAGCCCATAAAATCTTTACATTTTTATCAATTCATGTGAAAGTTTTTTACTTTTCTTTCATTTTGATGATTTATTTTCGTTTCAAAAATTAAATTTATTTGCCGTTGGGTCATTTTCGTGCCATTATTATTCGGAACAATGGAAAAATACTAGGAACCTGAAATTAGTTAACTGATCCGAGAATTGATCTTTATTCTGAATTGATTCTTTTATGGTATTCGAGAATTACAACCGTCACCGATTGATTTGAGAATTAATAGAAAGAGTTTCAGCTCGATGAGTCCAAAGCATTAAGGTTAAAATTACCGAAAAGTTACAGGGGTGACCTTTAGGGTCAACCCTCTTCCAACATTTTTTATTTTCATGAATGAGGAATTTGATTTATGCTGATTTCTTTTCTAGAAAAAACTAGTATATTTTTTGCACTTTTTAATAGAAAATGGCAACATTCTGCTCTTTGAGAATAAAGAATTTATTAAAAATTAATCAACATGATTTAAGAAAAGTAATTTCTGTTTTAAAACTCCTCCAAACTGACACTTTTTCAAAAATAAGCGGAAAAGTGTTACATGTTTTTCTGAAAAGGAAACGCCATTAAATTAGTAAAGATTCTAGAAAACTTTGAAAAGCGACAATTATGTCGCGGCGGTAATTTAAGGGTGATAACAAGTTGCGGCGTTTCTAGTGTTAAAGAGCAAGGCATAACAGCGTGAGTTCTTTAACACTAGAAGCACCAAAATTTGATATCCCCCTTAAATTTCTAACGCAACAAAATATTTAAAACCAAAGCCGAAAAATTTCTGCTTTAAAACAACTTGAGAACCTCTGCTACTGCTGCTGCTATTTCTTGCTGCCTTAAGTCGATGTTAAAAATGAGTGGTTTAAATGGGCAAACTTTTTAAAGGAAAAAAACTCTTGAAAACAACTTAATTTGTCTAATAAATCTCATTGTTTACTCACTATTTCTTTAGCAACTGAAAAAGATATATAAATAAACCAACAGAGTCTGCAACATTTTTATTTATAAAAATAACGTTTCTTGTTGAGGTATTTTAACAAAAAAAATAGTTTTTAATTTATATTTTTTGTAAATTGAATGCGCGTGTTTATTTTAGCAAAATCGCAATGACAACTAATTAACAGCTTTAACAATTTTTAAAATTCGAAAAGCACTAAAACTAAGAAAAAAAAATCGCGTAATATTAACAAAAAAGCAGTGATTTAAGAGCATTTCATTAGCAGCACTAAAAACGGAGCTTAAAGAATTCAAGTTGACAACGCTTCTATTTAAATTAAGTTGATGTTTAGTGCAGCGTAGTTTTTTTAGAGTATCACAAATTTAAGTTGACATCACTGTTTTATTTGAGCATCCATTTAACAGCTGATAGTGGCTATTTGTTTATTTCCTTTTGAAATTTCACTATGAAACGACTTACACCAGAGCAACGCGTGCAAATTATTAAAATTTTTAATCCAAATAACTGTTCTATTCGTCAAACTCATCCATTCAAAATTTTATTTTCCGAAGAAGTCCCCATTTCTGGTTGAATGGGTACGCGTAAATAAGTACAATTGTAGCATTTGGAGTGAACTGAATCCACAATCTTTTTTCCAAACACATTCGACATCTACATAAAATTAATGTTTGCTATGCTTTATAAGCTGGCGGAGTCACTGGCCCGTATGTCTTCAAAAACGATGGTGGTCAGGATGTTACTGTCCAAGGTGAACGGCCGCAGGAACATGATTCCAAATTTTTTAGTACCTCAATTACGTGGCCTTAATCTTGCTGATATGTGGTTCCAACATGCTACACAAAGGGCGCTAAAATTTATTTACTCATGCTGACTTATTTTCTAGAAAAAAGTGCAAAATTTTTACACTTTTTAACAGAAAATGGCAACATCTCGGTATATCAAATTAAGGAATTTATTAGAAATTAATCCAGCACCTCTTACAAAAAGTAATTTTTGATTTATGACTCCTCCAAACCGCCACTTTTAAGAAAAGAATTGAAAAACCTGTACATGTTTTCCAGAAAAGAAAACGCCATCAAATAAACTTTTAATCAAAAAAATTATTTCCCATAATGGCCCAATTAATTGGCCTTCAAGATCGGGTGATTTAGTCTCATGGGATTATTTTCTTTGGTGTCATGTTAAGTCACTTGAATACCGGGAAATAACATTCGAAAAATTATCGGCGAAATACGGTCGCAAATGTTGCGAAAAGTTGTTGAAAATTTGTGTTCCAAGTTGCGCCTTTTATGTGCCCGTCGTGGCGGCCACATGGCGGAAATTATTTTTAAAACGGAATTTGATAAAATTTTCTTTCAATTAAAATCCGTTTCATTGATATTAAAAATTTAATTCCTTGTTTTTTATTATGATTTAAAGTTGTGCCACTCTATAGAAAACACCCATTGCAAAAAGCAATGCATCATTGATTAATAAAATAGTTTTGTTTTTAAAATTTAATTTATTTTAAAAATTGTTTTTTCTTACAAAATATTTATTTTGTAGTCACCTCAAACTAAATTCATAATGAAATAATTTTTTTATTTTTATTTTGATACACACACGAATACGATTTTTAAATAAAAAATTAAAAGTCGTGTTACAATGACGAATATTTCTATCAGCAATGACAGTCATATGATCAATCAAATACAAATTGGCTGCAGGTGTGTTAATAAGAATAAAATTATGTGGGTATTAGTTTCAGTCATAAATTTCTTATTTCTGCTACCAGCCAGCAGAGAAAATCATATGGTTTAAGGTATCCCATAAGGCTCGAAAGTTATAATTTGAGAATTTTGTAGAATTATGTGCCGATGTCAGCACGACAAAAATAGAAGCAGTTTTCGGTACTTCAACCGATAGTGGGAATTTAAATGTAGATATGATTGCCCCAACCATATATGTTTTGTTTGAAACTATAGATTTAATATATCCTCACGGCAAATTATACGATTTTTATATCAATTTAGAATGTTTATCTCTTCATTTATTTATTTATTATGAATAAATTGTTTCTCAAATGTGTGCAATTAGTCAAGTCATTATTATTTGCTATTCACTGTTAAAAGAGAACCATTTAAAAAATATTTTTTTTTTGGTTACATCAATAAAAATGTTGTTGTGCTTGTTTAAAAGTTCGTAAGCGTTTCCAAAATATTTTTTGGTTGCAATTTTTCATTTTTTAACTTGTTTAAATTAATGCCGTCGGTTTGTTTTAACACACACTGTAAATGTTTGCTTAAAAAAAAAATAAATAAACTTTCTAACTTTGAAACTCTATGAACTCGTCAAGGTTTTTGATTTATTGTGACACACATTCGCCGGTGTGAGATGTGGATGGATGGATGTTGAGCGAAAACAAATTTACGTCATTTAAAAATGAATCTATTCTGCTAAAATTTGATAAATTAATATGAAAATGATTTTGGGAAAAGCACAACACCGCTGGTGGCTTCAAATTGTTGTCATAAACGTCATCAACGATAAATGTCGTTAACGAAAACACTTAATTAGAATCATCGTTGTTCGAATTTTCTTAATTGGAAAAGTTATCGTTTGTGCTTAAATGCGAGTGTATTTGATATTTTAAACTTTGATGATGACTTTCCAAAGAAATTGAATGAAGAGAATCCCGCAAAATCTTTTGAAATAACAAATTGAAATAGGAAAAAGTAAAAGAAAAATTTATTATAAATCACAAGTCACATTGAGTTTTATTTTAAATTACTAAAACGTATTCGAGCAAGAGCACAATTGACTTCGACTTAAACAATTAATTAAGAAGAAATCGATACACAAACTCAAGGCAGCCAACCTCTACGAAAACTTTTCCAAATTTTGCAACGTAGATATCGATGGGAACCAATAAAATCCCACTGACAATATCCCCAGAAGATTCAACTTATTTTCCTCGAATAATTTGGTACTAACATGTGAAAGTGTGTGACATATACGAGGTCTTTTCGTAAGGTGAATTTTGAAATTTTGCGGTCTACGCACTTTGGACTCGCCCTTATAAAGGGTGTTCTTCATAGAGGTCTTAAACTGTGAAATGGAAAAACTGAATGAAATGGATTTTTCATATTTATCTGGCCTTTTAATATAAATATGACTTACGGCCACGTCGGGATCGGACTTAGTCTGAACTGGCGGTCTAATTTTCTATACCTTTTTCCAACACATGTGACCGGTATATCGGTAACAATGCGGCAAATGTTGACCTCCAAGTGGGCAATCGTTTCGGGCTTGTCAGCGTAGTTTTGCAACGTCGTATATCCCCACAGAAAATAGTTCAGAAGCGTTAAATCGTACGATCTTAAAGCCCAGCTTACGGTTAATCAAACTAATTGTTCGGTTGATAGATTGTGTTAAGTTTAAAGTGGGCGTGGTACACGACACATACATATATCGGAAAGAACCATGAGTTGCAAAATAAATTTTCACGGTGTTCAGACGTTAGACAATTTTTTCTTTTCAATTGAAATGAATATAAATCACTCGACAGCTGACAAAACGTTGGCCATTCGAAAAAGTGTTGCCAACTTAAAATTTTACACCTCTATAAAATAACACTATTTCTAAACATGGTGGCGCAAAAGAGTCATATGCAAGGAAGTTGCTACGAGTTTTGAGTGCGAGCCATTCTGAAACCTAAACATAATTTTGGGGCGTTGCAGCAGGCCTTGTATCTCAGCTGTAGTAACGTTATTACCACATCCGGAATCCTTTTTGTACAAATTGCATTCAAATATTATTTTGCTCTTTCTAGATTTTAATTCTGGTGAACTATTTTAAAGGCCTTTTTATACGCTTCTTTTTTGTTTGTTTGTTTGTATGCATCCAATTCTCCCTTTGTATTGTGCTTCAACGCGTATACTTAATATTATTTATAACGTTGCTCATACGAATTTCGTTTATAAATATGCAGCACCCGTTTTTGTGGCACACTTTTTCGAATGTTCTCGTCCACCAATTTTAAAACAATCAATATAATTTAAAATGTATTTTGATGTAGATGTGCACAGTATGAATTAATTCATGAAAAATCAGTTTTTAAGTTTATTTATTTGCTTATAAAGTCACATAGTACCTTTTACAAGTTTTTGGTGTAGTTCATGTTCTTAACTTGTCATAATGTGCAAGTATTTTTACACGCTTTCGCAGCACTTTAAATTTTAAAAATAAAAACCTTAAAAAAACTTTTTCAGAAATTCTATTTAATAAATTTAAAATAATTTTTAAAATAAGCTGAAAACAATAATGAGCCAAAATATTTTGTTAAAAAAGAGTGTCGGGCATTCGATTTACCAAGAAATAGGACATAGACCGCCTACGCTTTTTCCCACAAAAAATATTTGAATTTTAAAAATTATTTTAAACATTTTAGTTGGATTTTCTTAAAAAGGGTGTTTCCTATTTTTTTTAAACCACAATTTTTTGCCACGAGTTAAGGATTTTTATAAACTGCAATAAAATCATTTTTAAATAAACTTTTTCCTCAAAGTTAAAATCTTATTCTGCCATACTTTTTGTTAATTATTCATTTCCAACTGACATTTTTTCTGTTTTTGTTTTCAAGTTCCCTGAAACTCTTAATTTTCTAAATGCATTTTTGTTTGTATTCATTCTGTTTTGGTTTATGTCTTTTCGTTATTCATAATTTTCCTGTAGTTTGATGAGGGCAAATTTTGTTTGTTTTATGATGTTGTTTTTACTAAAAAAAAATATTTACTTGTTTTTTTATAAATATATTATTTTAATTTGCTTTCCGCTTAAGCCAACCACAACTTTTTTTCCTTTTTCTTTTATTTTTCAAGGCAACACAACTGCAGCAGCAGCAGCCTCATCTATTCATAAAATCAAAAAGGCCGCTTCTAGTTCCGCGGCTTTTGTTCGAAATGGCCAAACTAAAATTGGTGTGACTGACATTAACAATAAGCAATTTGAGAACAATAAAAACATTTCCTCGAACAATGAAATTAATTTAACAGGTATTCTTTGGAAAACCGAGACTTCATTTCCCAGTTGTTTAACAATTCTTTCAGCTAAAATCCTTCATCTTTTATTTTAATTTCATTTTTTATTTTCATCCTTCGCTTTATTTACATGTTCCCATTGCGATTTGTGAAACTTTTTAAATGAAAAACGAACCGAAAATAGAAATTAATTTGATACAATTGAAGTTAGCCGAGTTGAAATTGTTGTGTCGCGGTTATGGCCTAAAGGCAAGTGGTAGCAAGTCTGTATTAATTAAAAGATTGCAGGATTACGTTGAGCATCAGCAGGACGAAGAATTGTTGCAACATCACGAAAAAAAGAAAACAAAATTCAAAGACAAAAAGAAATTGCCACTTGAAACTTTCGTATTGACGCATTCATCATCCGCGGATCTGTTGTCTAAGTCGTCGCCCTGCGATGCTTTTGTGTCATCATCGTTGCCAAATGACGAATTGCAAAGAAATTTCACTGGTTATTCAGCGAAGATAGAAAAGTTTGTTGCCTGCCACGATGATTCTATAGAAGTTGCTGCATGTAAAAGTGTGGAACGAAGTGCCGGCGGTAGGTATCAATTTGAATTCTTTTCCTGTGGCGCCACAATTTAAAGTCCACAACTCAAAAACACTCATAATTTTAATGGCATTTGCAAACAAATAAAACCTGCAAAGTAACTGAAACTCAACACCCGTGTGTGTACGAGACGAGAGCACCAACTTTAAAATAATTAAACGTTAATTGTGAACAGACCTCGCATGTTTGCGATTAAAAGACAGTAAATCATAATTCTCTCTTTTAAAATCTTGAAAACTTATAAATAAAATTTGTTACAACACAAAACTTTAGAGACGACTTTCAAATGCTTAAGCATTAAACACAATAACGACAGCAGGCTACACGAACACCGACTACAAAAGTCGTTGGCTACAATCGTCGCCTCGTAGTCAGCTACTTAATTATTTTTAAGACGACACTACCAAATCAATAACCATGTGTTGTTGTTTGTAGTAGAACTCTCTTTAAACGCCAGTGTAGCCGCTTTCATGTATTTAATACTCTTAGATAGTGTTATTCCAATAAAATAGATTTAAAGTCCACAGTATATGACAAGAAATCATTTCATTAGCTTGGATATATAATTTGTTGTTTCTCTTTGTAAAATAAAAAAATATGTTTTCAAGTTCACAATAATTGAATTTATTTATGTTATATTGGCAACACTGCATCTGCTCATTGTCGCTCACCAAAATAGAAATTATTTTAATTTTACTACAACCACAAAAACAGCAGGGGCAACAACCTGTAGTCGTGTTGCCTGTAGTATTCTATTTTTGACAAGTTTTAGTCTGTAGTCTGTAGTCTGCTGTCGTTATTGTGTTTAATGCTTAAATCATAACCTTCTCATTTAAAATTTGTAAAACTTGTAAATAAAATTTGTTACGACACAAAACTTTAGAGACGACTTTCAAATGCTTAAAGTTTTATTGAATTGAAAAGTCATTGTAAAATTTTCTTTTTCATATTAATTTTCTTTAACTCCTCTCTTCCACTTTAAAAAAACAGCTTAATTACAAATACAAATTTAAAACAGTACAAACAAGTGCTGCAAAAAAGACATTTCCGTTTGCACAATGCCCGGGGGATAATTAAAACTGGAAAGAAAAAAATTTAAGAAAATATTGTGCGTGTTTTAAACTCCAACTCACGTGACATAAAGAAATATGGAAATTTCACACTCCTTTTTAGTATCGTGCACTAAATCTAAGAAAAGTTTTTTTTAAATTATTCATGGTTTATTGTACAATGGGCACACCCCTATTCAGGTTTCATTTAAATGTTGATGAGGGCAATTTTTAATTTACGAGAAAAAATTAAAATCAATGGTGGCAATTGTTGCTACTGTTTTACTATTCAGTAGAACTCAATAATTCGCTACTTTTAATTATTTGTTTTCTTTATTTAAACAAATTTTTTAAAATTAAAATTGCTTATACAGTCATAAAACACCTTGCACAGTGGGTTATTTTGCCATAAAAAGCTTGCCTAATAGTGCGATAAGGACTTGAATTATAAATCACTTGTAAGTTGGTTATTTAGAAACTCTAGTTAAATTTAAAGTAGCTTCAAAATATGAATTTTTTTAATTAAAAACGTAAATCTTTAGTTGGGCTTTACTGTAGACGCACATATTTTTAGTTGAACTTAGATTAAATTTACTAACAGCCTATTTTAGCAGACATTTAATTTTATTTTGTCTTTAATTTTATTTTTTTTACTATCCGGAAACTCTTATTAAATTAAAAGTGTCTTTAAAGTATGAAACTTATAAGTAAAATAGCTTTAGCAGTCGTTATTGAATAAGGACGTCAATCTCAACTCTTGAAATTTTTAAATTGGCAACATGAGCAAACTTAAATATTTATTTGAATAAATAATGTTCCTTTTTTCAGAATTTTAACTGAATAAAGAAATTTACACACGAGTTTATCTTTATTTCAAACAAAACATGATCAAACATGATCAGCCATGCACCTAAACTGATGCATTTGAATTAAAATTGACTTGAGCGTTTACGGGAGGGGTGTAAAATAACGTTTAAAAACGAAAAAAATTTACATACATAACCTTGAATTAGAAGATCCACAACAAAAGCTATAATTCGACTTCGTATTCCCCTGTCTATGAAAAGAAAGCCTGGTGGATTTTTAGATAAGGAGTTATCGGGAGAAATCGAAGACAACATGGTTTAAAGTCTCAATTCATGGGTCACATAATTACACATACATACTCACACACACATACACATATATATATATATATATATATATATATATATATATAACCTCACACACACGTACAGACATTGTGACGGGCTTTCAGAATTAGTCAGGGAAGCTTCCTAAGAACTTAAAACGTGGAGATCTGATGAGAACTCGAAGACCGGTAACTTCCCGATTTTATTAAATTTTCTATTTTCCTAGCGGAGAAATAAAAAAATGCTCGCCATTCGAATACATTTTTCCTACGTAACCAACAATTTGTAGTCATTCTTTCCCCCTTTTTTGTAATCACCCCACTGTTTTTGTTTTTACTTCGTAGAATATCGGGTGTTTCTTATAGAGTGATACATGTGGCCGCCACGGCTAGCGCAATCTGGACCACCAATTTTAACAAACAGTAACATTCTGACCATCATCGTTTTTGAAGACTTATGGGTCAGTGACTCCTCCAGCCCATAAAGCGCACCAAGCAGTAGTTTTCTGTGGATGTTACAGTGTTTCGACAAAAGCTTTTGGATTCTCCTCACTCCAAGTGCGACAATTCTGTTTATTTACGTACCCATTCAACCAAAAATGGGCTTCATCGGAAAATAAAATTTTGAATGGAAATTCAAAATCAATATCAATTTGTGCTTCAGCCCATTCGTCGAATTGGCGGCGCATACGATGGTCGTTTGGCTTTAATTCCTGCACAAGTTGAATCTTGAAAACTTTTAAGCCAAGATCTTTGCGTAAAATCCTCCATAAAGTGGAAAGACACAACCCCAGTTAGGATCATTTTCAATGCTTTCCTGTACAGCGGCTATCGATTCTTCAGTACGCACTGTTCGGCGTCTCACGGTATGCACATTATCAGTAACAGTAAATGTGGTCCGATCTATTCTTCTTCGAATTAGCAGCTCTGAAGGACGTTATGTGCGCCATAAAATGGACGAAGTTTGACGAACAGAACCATTATTATGATTAAAAATTTCCACAATTTGCACGCGTTGCTCTGGTTTAAGTCGATCCATAATAAAATGTCAAAGCAAACTAAACAAAAAGCAACTATCAGCTGTTAAATGGGTGGCCAAATGAAGTAGTAATGCCAATTAAAGTTGTGTCACTCTATAAAAAACGCCTTATATTTTAAAGGAAGAAGTTAAACATTTATATCCGCTTTATTGTGGCATTAAAATTTCATAAAACACAAAATGGCTAAAATGCACGTTTATGAATACGATTTCCTTCCCAATAAACTTTCAAAAGCGTTAAATATTCAATAACTCTTGTTTACTTTAAGAATGCAGTGAATTGAACCGCACGAGTTTTGTTATTTTTAACTCCTTTTACACACTCAAATAGTTCTGACTAGACTTATTAATTCAATTCAAACATGATCTGCTGCATTAAGTTCAACTCAAAATAATCACATTCGCCCAGAGTTTTTCCTTGAAAAAAAGTTGTTTTGAACTTCAATCAGGACTGCAGTGCTGAATATAAATAAATGCATTTTATAATCCTACGAATAACTGGTGACCATGCTGGCTTTATAAATAAGGTGGCTGTGCTACAACTAAAAGAATTATTGTATCGCTCACATATACCAACACAACCCGGACTTGTGCTTAAAAACTTGGCATCAATGCGTCTTAGCGACGCCACCTTATAATTATTTCACCATGACTAATGCTAAAAACCGTAAAAAATAACAACAAACTCAAGAAAAAACTTTAAAAAAATAAAACATTCTTGCGAAGCACATCGTAATTCCACTTTGACGACTTTAAATAAGTTGCACTGACTTTTTGTTAAACGAACTTTTGCCGAAAGTTTTCATTTTATTTTATTTTTTTTAACAAAAACAAACAAAAATATGTGTAACGAAAAGTTGATGATGTTGCATGACACTGCGGCATGCAAAGCGTACATTTCAATCGGTTTTACTTTAATAAACTTTTAATGAACAGAATTTGTTTAATGAAATCTTGAAACTATTTAACAATCGAAATATCATTTCCAAATTTGAGTTAATTGAATTAATTCAGAGCAGTACATGAAAATTTTTTATGAAGAATTCTTAAAAATATTAAATTAAAATGCAGCTTCCAAAGTTGTTTAATGTTTCGTGGTTCAATATATTTTTTAAATATTTTTTTAAAAATATTTTTACTAGCGAAATTGTTCACCTTAACGATTCCTTCATAAAAAGTATATGGCCAGACCTGCAACTTCCCGATAATTTTAATTATCGTAACCTGGTTTTTGTGCTATTCTATGCTTTTGAGTTCTTGGGGTAAAACGCTGTTTTAATTTTCAAATCAACCGATTCCCACGTGATAAGCGGTGATTGATGTAGTTTTTGTGTAATATAAAAGAATCGAGAACATCAACTCATCAGATATAAATTTCGGATTTTTTAGAATCTTTTTCGATCACGATATCTCACGAACAGATCAACAGTTTTCGGCCCGGTTTACGGTGATCGATATGATCGATATTAAGAACTTATTAGTTTGAGGAATCGATCGGTGAAGCATTTGGAAAGTTATTAGAGCAAAACACTTTTAAAGGTGCTTTTTTCTAAGCTTTTTTGAGATATCTTGAAATGTACCAGTTCGAATCGGTTGAAATTCACTAGAAATCTCAGTTCAGAACGCCATCAGTCCATTCAGACGGTCAAAAGTTATAAGCGGGTTACATACTTACACGCACGCACACACAAACAGGCACGGACATTCATACACATGCATACAGACATAATAAAGGGTTCGCAGAATTAGTCAGGGAATTTCCCATGGATCTCAAAACGTGAGAACTAAATTATTTCGAAACGGAGTAAAACCAATAACTTCTAGATTTTTGAAAATTTAAAATTTTTCTAACGGAAACTTAAAAATATCATGTTTGTCATTGACAGTAACAGTTACACTATGCAACTGTGAAATATAAAAATATAAGTGATGCCAACTGCAACATCTCCCAAACCAACCAGAAAACATTTAGTGGTATCAAACCCTCGTGAATGGGACGCTGGCGCTTTTGCGTTTCTATACAATAAATTTACGAAATATTTCACTTTTATTTAAAATAAATAAGTTAATAAACTAATTCTCTCACATATTGTCATCGTACTATTATAATATGAAATTTATTTGTTGGGTGGTTAAGCAATGTCTATATGCATTTCATTGGCGCTTCTTACCAAATCGTCAGTAGACTTCAACCAAAGTTAATAAAATAAATAAGTTTTGAGCAAAATAAATAATTTTCAACGCTGAAAATAAGTAGGGGACTTAAAAGTTATTCAAATTACAACTCAAAAAATAAAGATAACAATAATAACAATAATAATAATAATAATAATAATAATAATAATAATAATAATAATAATAATAGAACCTAAAACAACCCTTCAGAATTAATTATGAAACGTCCAAATTTATTCGGGTTATAAAAACAATATTTGATATCAATTTGACAAGAACATGTAGAAAAATAAAATTTATACCTGGTTTCTAATCACGCACTAAATAAAAAAATTAAATATTTTCAAATCCATTTAACCGCACTGCAACCACTCGATCTTAAAAGTTACACCTTTTAAATTGAAACCTGAAATATTCTAAAAATTTTATTTTATCAAAAAATATATAGAGTGTTTTTTATATAGTGATACAACTTTGAGTTGGCATCACTGCTTCATTTGAGCACCCATTTAACAGCTGATAGTTGCTTTTTGTTTAGTTTGCTTTGACATTTTATTATGGATCGATTTAAACCAATTTAAATAATTTTTAATCAAAATAATGGTTCTGTTCGTCAAACTTATCGTACACTTTGTCCATTCCAAATTTAATTCTCCGATGAAGCCCATTTTTAGTTGAATGGGCGCGTAAATAAAAAGAATTGTCGCGTTTGGAGTGAGGAGAATCCACAAGCTTTTGTCGAAGCACCATGACATCCACAGAAAATTACTGTTTGCTGCGCTTTACGGGCTGGCCCACGTGTCTTCAAAAACGATGATGTTCAAAATGTTAGGGTTTGTGAAAATTGTTGTTCCAGATTGCGCCTTGTACGCGTCAGCCGTTGCGGCCACATGGCCGAAATCATATTTAAACATTAATGTCATAAAATTTTCTATCCAATAAAGACCCTTTTACTCATATCAAAAATATATTACCATGTTTTATTAAGATTTAAACTTGTATCACTCTATAAAAAACACCCTTTATGATTAGGGCCATCCTTTTAAAAAATGTCCCCCTTGTGGCAGCATAAAAAGAATCTTCAACTTTTGAGGTGACCGCTGACGAAGCATTTTCAGATAATTTCAGTTCTTTAAAGAACACAAAAAAATAATAATTTCAAAAAATTTAAGAAGAAGAAGAGACTATTTTTGTAGTCATATTTAATCCCCTTTCATTTGCATCAACTGATAAAAGCTCTCACTTATTTCAAATGAACATTTAGTTTCTTTGAAATTCTTTTTTTTAATTTCTTTCTTTTCATTTTTGAAAAGTTTTCCGAAAGCATTTGAAATTGTATTAAAATGCGTACTCGTATATTTTTATGAGGCACTTTTCGTTCAACTTAAATTGTTGAAAAGATGCTGCTGCTGCTGCTGCTGTGAGTGATAATTTTCAAACGTTCAGTTCCGTTTCCGAGTCGGTTTACAATTATGAATGTGCATGTGTGCATGTGTGTGTGTGTGTGTGCTTCATTTTGCAGTGGATTTTATTTTTATGACTGCTTGTGGTTTTACTCTTGAGCTCTTTGGCTCAATCCGTTTATTTTTCTTCTTCTTTTTCTGTTTTTCCCCCTTCTTTGAAAGATGTTGTGAAATAAAAATTGTTTTTTCCAGGCAAACAAGTTTGTTTGCCCAAAAGCTTTTCATCAAGACGGTTGAGGGGATAAAATCTTTATTAATGCAAAATGAAAACAAGCAGTCGTTCTTTCATCTCCTGCTTATTTTTCATTAGCATAAAGAACGTGTTTTTTTGTTTCTTTTCTCACGAAAAACGCAAATACTCTAGTGGCGACTAATCCGAGACCGAAACAAAGAGAAACTTGGCCAGCATGAATGAATAGAGATGGCCATTAGGGAAGTTACCTGAAACTTTATTTGAATGTTTTTGTGTGCGACATGAAGTCATTTTCTATAGAAAATGATTCAACTTATTAATTAATTATCGTAAAAGTTTTATAAGAAACCTTTTATACTTAACCCTACAACAAGCATGAGGGCATTATCACACTGAAATGATTCTTAAAATATTAATTCCACTTCAGGCGATTCGACATATTTTCGTAATTTATATATAAAACAGTCAAATCATTGAGCGACTGACTGACTAATTCACTGCCTGAGCCACCGCAGGCAGAAACTTTAAATTTTGTAAATGTGACCCTCTCCCGGTGTATACGACCACTAAAAGGGGATTTCGGGGAATTCAACTCCTAAACGGGTAAAAATGACTAAAAAGGAATAAATCATTTTATAGCATTTGAAAGCATACAAATAATGCCCAAAAATAATTCGAAACGTATTTGGTACTTTTTGATATAAGTACTTTTAGGGGATAAAAACTAAATGTGGTACTTTTTTGCACTCCATACGTTTTCTAAATTATAGCACATAGTAGACAGGTTTTTAGTGTGTTGTCTTCTTCTGAAAAAATATCTCAAATACATTTTAATACTTTATTAACACTCGCAGTTACAGGGGGCAAAATCGTACCCCTTTTCGGCACTTTTTATTAATAATAAAAAACATCTAAAACAACAATTTTGACACTCCACCGTTCACCAGCTTTAAGTAGGAAATCCAATAGCATAAGGGGAAAAAGGGTAAAATCGTTCAATTTATATCTCAGAAACTATGACACATAATTGGTACTTTTTTGATATATAAACTTGTATGTGGTAAAAATGACAGGTGGTACTTTTTGTACTACCTGCATATTACAAACTATTGTGCCTAACAAAAAGCTTTTTAGCGCGTTTTATTCTTTTGAAGAAAACATTTCATGTTTTGGTACTTTTTGAAAATGCGTAATTTTCGGTACCATTTTCGGTACTTTTTTTTTGTTTTGCACTTCTAAGATATAGTACATAGCAGACAGCTTTTTAGCGCGTTTTATTCTTCCCAAAAAGAACTCAAACTCATTTTGGTACTTTTTGAAAATTATATTATATTTTATTATTATTTATAGGGGATAAAGTCGTAGCCCTTTTCGGCACTTTTTATTAATAATAAAATACATCTAAAAAAATTGTTTTTCACTCCCCAATTTTTATTACCTTTATGTAGTACTTTTGGGAAATTCGTTAGCGAAGGGGGTAAAACAGGGCAAAATCGGTAACGTAATATCTCGAAAATTACTACAAAGAGACTCATGATTGGAAAAGCATACATACAATGCTCAAAAATAATTGGTCGCCTGTTTGGTACTTTTTCGATCTTTTAGAGGGTAAAATATATATTTGGTACTTTTTTTGAACCGCATACGTCTTCTAAATTATAGCATAAAGCAGCAAGATTTTTAGTTCGTTGTATTCTTCTGAAAAAAAATCTGATATACATTTTGGTACTTTGTGAAAACTTGCAGTTATAGGGGGTAGTATTGTGCCCCTTTTCAGCAATTTTTGTTAATAACAAAAAGCATCTAAAAAAATTAATTTCACTCCCCGATTTTCATTAGCTTTAAGTAGTAATTCTGGGGAAACCGTTATCGAAGGGGGCAAAAAGGGCAAAATCGGTAACTTGATATCTCGAAAACTACTGCAACTAGACTCACAATCTTAAAACCTTTCATATAATGCTGAAAAATAATTGGACACGTGTTTGGTTCTTTTTCGATCTAAGTACTTTTAGGGGGCAAAAACTATATTTAGTACTTTTAAGCCCTCCATACATCTAAAATATAATACAGGCAGACTGCTTTTAGGCGCATTGTGTTCCACTGCAAAAAATCTCGAATACGTTTTGGTACTTTTGGAAAATTCGCAGTTATAGGGGGAAAGATTGTGCCCCCTTTCATAATTTTTTTTTAATAATAAAATAACTCTAAAAAATTATTTTTACTCTCCATTGTTCACCTGCTTTAAGCAGTAATTTTGGGCACTCCGATAGCGGAGGGGGTAGAAAAGGGTAAAATCTTTAATTTCATATCTCGGAAACCAATATATTTACTCAAGATTTCAAAAATATAAAAACAACGTTAAAAAACAATTCGACACATATTTGGTACCTTTTTTCATAGATGAACTATAGGGGTACAAAATAACATTTGGTACTTTTTTTTGTAATTTCTTTCTATTACAAACTATTATGCATAGCAGAAAGGCTTTTGACCGCGTCTTATTCTTCTTAAAAAAATCTCGCAAATATTTTTATACTTTTTAAAAATTCGCAGTTGTAAGAAATAAATCCCTATCCATTTTTGGTACTTTTCTTGTTAAAAATACTTTTAAAACCCATTTTGATTCTCTATCTGCCATTAGAAATAAGAAGGAATTTTCGAGAATTCGATTGAAAAGGGACAAAGAAGGTGAGATCGTTAACTCGGAAACTACGACAGATAAACTAAAAATTTGAAAAGCATAGAAATAATGCTCGCAAATAGTTCGACAAATTTGTTTACCCTCTTCATACGCTTTTTATTAGCTTCACTTGTATTTTGGTCGAATCTAATTTTCCTTTTGTATTGTGCTTCCACGCGTGTACTTGATATTATTAATGATGTTGCTCATACGAATTTTGTTTATAAATATGCAGCACATGTTTTTGTGGTACACGTTTTCGTACCTTCTCGTCCACCAATTTTAATAAAATATATATAATTTAAAAGGTGTTTTGATGTAGATATGCACAGTATAAATATTATCGGCATTGTGTTGATGGAGAATCTGTTTTGATACATATATTTGCTCATACGTCACGTAGTACTCGTAAAAGGTTGTTGGTGTGGTTCATGTTCTTGCCTTGTCATAATGTGCAAGTACTTTTACACGCTTTCGAAGCACATTAAACTAAAATATTTGATTAAAAAAACACGATTTTTATAAAATCGAGGCATAAATTTAAAAAGAAACTTTAAAATTATTTTAAAACAATAACGAACCCAAAAAAAGGTATTTATATGAAAAAAAAACCGTTGGGCGCTCGAAACTCCCTAATTTTCGTTTGTGATATGATCAGATATGGATGTGTTAATGAGTCCAAAAACGCGTGTTAATTATAAGCCTTTTAAATCCTTAACACATGCACTACTACACTCGCACACGAATACATGTGTGTTGGTGTGTGCAAGGACTAACATGCACTCGCATGAAGCACATGAATCTGAATATTTAAATGGAAACGCTGTTGCATGTTTCCATTTCTTTATTTGCATTTAAAATTTTTAGTTTTACTTTTTTAATTTTTTTTTTTTTTTTGCTTAAATTCCATGCGGTTTTCTGTCACAGACCAAATAATTCAACGCGCGAGCATTTTTGTTAATTTTTGCAACAAACCAAGAAGAAGAAGGAAAAGAATAAATAAGGGGCTGTAATTAAAACAAACGGTTGGGGCATTCTTGTTAAATTGTTTTTATGAAAATTTAATGAAACCCAAGCGTTGAAATT
Source organism: Linnaemya vulpina (assembly GCA_963675445.1). Classification (NCBI taxonomy): domain Eukaryota; kingdom Metazoa; phylum Arthropoda; class Insecta; order Diptera; family Tachinidae; genus Linnaemya; species Linnaemya vulpina. Next base: position 43,071,686 of record OY776278.1, on the reverse strand, counting down.
TTTATTGTTCGGAAGAAATAATGGGAGAAAAAAAATGTGGGAAATGATTTTTATTAAACAGATTTATTTTGAAATTGTGTGAAAATTTATAAAAGAAGTATTTTTAATTGTATCGGCTGGTTTGTTATTTGAATATGATTTTGTTTTATTTAATTAATGCGAGCCAAAAGCTTTTTTAGTAGGTCCACCTTTCAAGCGATGATCTCTACTTATGTTGAGCATTTTTACTGGAACTATTAAAAGGAGGCTGTAGTGCTGAGTGCCCATTTTATTTACTTCGTTGGACCGCACGTTACTAAGAAAACCTAATCCACCACAAAAAATACGATGATCTTTTGTGCGACTTGTAAATTTGTTCAAAAAAGTACCTTCTCCAAAAAAAAAAAAAACTCTTTCCAAATAAGTATCTTTCCTTAAAAGTACACATTTTTAAAAAGTACTAAAGTATTGGAGACCTTTTTCCATAAGAATAGAAAAACTTTAAAGAGCTTTTTTCTACGTATTGTAGTTTAGAAAATGTATGGAGTGCAAAAAAGTACCAAATTTATTTTTTACCCCTTTTTACTTCTAAAAAGTATACGTAAGAAAAAGTACCAAACCCGTGTTGAATCATTTTTGAACATTTTTTGTATCCAAATAGAGCCAAAAATGTGTGGTGTATTTCCCTTTATAACCGGGCATTACCAAAAAGTACCCAAAAACATTTGAGATTTTTTTTTTTCAGAAGAATAAAAGCCCTCAAAAGATTTCTGCATTGAACTGTAGTTTAGAAAATGTCTGGAGGGCAAAAAATGTACCAAATTAAATGTTTACCCTTTTTTACTCTCAAAAAGTACATATAAGAAAAAGTACCAAACATATATGGAAATCTTTTTGAAAATTGTTTATATGTTTTTTAATTTTGAGTCTATCTATCGTAGTTGCCAATATTTAAAGTTACCGATTTTGCCCTTTTTCTGTCCCTTTTTGCCCCATTCGCAATTGAATGTCCACAAACATTCTTTTTTAGAGCTACTAAATAATGCAGAGTCAAAATTAGTTTTAAATATACTTCATTATGAAATAATGTCCGCAAAAGGGTACGATTTTACCTTTTATGGTTTTAGATTTTCAAAAAGTACCAAAAATTATTCGAGATTTTTTCAAAACACAAAATCCGCTAAGAAGCTTTCTGCCATGAACTGTAATTGAAAAGTTATATTGAGTGCAGAAAAGTACCAAATTAAATTTTTACCCCTTTTATCTTTCTAAAAAGAAAAAGTACCAAACACGTGTCGAACTATTTTTGAACATTTTTTATACGCTTTTTTAATCTGGAGTCTATTTGTCGTAGTTGCTAATATATAAAGTTACCGATTTTACCCTTTTTTGTCCCTTTTTAAAATAATTTTAGAAAATGGGTATCATTACCCCTTATAGTTCCAAATTTTCAAAAAGTATTAAAACGTTTTCGAGATTTTTTCAAAATACAAAATTCGCTAAGAAGCTTTCTGCCATGAACTATAATTGAAAAGTTATATCGAGAGCAGAAAAGTACCAAATTGAATTTCGACCCTGTTTACACTCAAAATAGTACCAAATACGTGTCGAATAATTTTTGAGCGTTAAATTTATGCTTTTAAAACCTTAAGTCCGGCTATTGAATTTGCCCGTTTTTGCTACTTTTTGCTTCTCAGTATTTAAATTTTTATAAATCCCTTCTTAATGGATCTACAGGGATGGGAACTCATAAATATAACCCTATTTTAACGTTACTATTTTATTATAGAATTACTTTGCTGTCGAATTTCCGCTGCAATATCAACGTAGCAGGGTGCTGTATGTTCCCTATCGTCGTTGAGACTCTCAATTGCTGTCTGTAGCGTGCAGTGGCCAGTGTTTTATGATATGAAAGTTTTATTACTCAAAAGCAACAACAACATCGTGTTCTGCAATCAGTTTCTAGTTTATAATTTTATTTCAGTAATAAAATATGCAAATTTTTAATTATTTCTCAGTTTGAATTTGTTGGTTAAAAACTACAGCAGATAAACTTTTTTATGAATTGAAAACAACAAAATTATAATAAAAATATATTGATATGCAACAACTTCACATAATAATTTTTATGCTCTTTTAGATGGTTGGTGTTGTCCATTTAATAAAAAAGAATTTATTTGTGTTTTCGTTAACTTCCCGCTAGGAAAATTGAAAATTTTAAAAATTGAAAAGTTTAAGGTTTTACCCCGATTTGAAGAAAATCGAGTCCGCATCAGATCTCCACGTTTTGCGGTCCTAAACAGACTCTTTGACTAATTCTGAGAGCTTGTCTCAATGTGACCCGTTTATATCATTTGATCAGCTTAACCGAATCAAACCAAGCTTGTATTGTTCTTGAACTTAGAAAAATTGTGTATTTCAACTGCGGCTTTCGAAAACAGCTGTTCTGCTCTGCTGTATAAGTTAAATATATGGGAAACTGATAATAAAAATAATTCAAATAACCGAATAATATTAAATTTTTCTATTATTATTCCATTAAATTTTGGCTCTAATAATTATTCGTGCTATTAATCGATTAATACAAAGTATTGATGAATTATATTCCCTGATAATTAACTTTTTTTTTAATGTTGCTACTTTTTTGATTAAATATCTGGTGTTTTTTATAGAGTGATAAAACTTTGAGTTGGCATCACTGCTTTATTTGACCACCCATTTAACAGCTGATAGTTGCTTTTTGTTTAGTTTGCTTTGACATTTCATTCTTAATCGACCCACACCAGAGCAACGCGTGCAAATTGTGGAAATTTTTAATCAAAATAATGATTCTGTTCGTGAAACTTATCGAGCACTTCATCCATTCAAAATTTTATTTTCCGATGAAGCCCATTTTTGGTTGAATGGGTGCGTAAATAAACAGAATTGTCGCATTTGGAGGGAGGAGAATCCACAAGCTTTTGTCGAAACATTATAATATCCCAAGAAAATTACTTTGTGGTGTGCTTTATGGGCTGGCGGAGTCATTGGCCCATATGTCTTCCAAAAAGATGATGGTCAGAATGTTACTGTCAATGGTGAACGGTATAGGAACATGATTCGAAGTTTTTTCGTACCTCAATTAGCTGGCATTAATCTTGCTGATATGCGGTTCCAACAGGACGAAGCCACATGCCACACAGGGGGCGCTACAATTGATTTACTCAAGGAAACTTTTGCCCAATTAATTGGCCCCAAAGATCGTGTGGTTTAACCCCATTGGACTATTTTCTTTGGGGTTATGTAAAGTCACTTGTGTGCGTCGATAAACCACAAACAATTGAACACCTAGAAATCAACGTTCGAAGAGTTATCGGCGAAATACGACACGCAAATGCTGCGAAAAGTTTGTGAAAATTGTTGTTCCAGATTGCGCCTTGTATGCGCCAGTCGTGACTGCCACATGACCGAAATCATATTTAAACATTAATGTCATAAAATTTTCTATCCCATAAAGACCGTTTCGTTAATATCAAAAATATATCACTATGTTTTATTATGATTTAAACTTGTATCACTCTAAAAAAAATACCCGATATTTATTTTTGCATATCTGGTTTTGGTGTTCTTTTTAGGGTCACTGTTAAAACTTCGTGTTAATTAGAAGTAGAAATTCCCACGACCTATAAATAGTTTGTCTTATAGCGTGTTCTTTTCTGGAAAACATGTGACATTTTTTCACTTGTTTTGTAAACAGGGGAAGATTGGTGGCGTTTTAAAACAGCAATTACTTTTCGTAAATGATGTTGGATTAATTTCTAATAAACTCCTTAATTTCAAATATCGGAATAATGCCATTTTCTGCTAAAAAGTGCATGAAATGTTACACTCTTTTCTAGAAAAGAAATTAGCTTTAATTACAAAGTTTCTTTAACAAATTTAAAATTTAGTTTTAAATTCAAACGAAATTGTTGTAAAAGAACAATTTTTAAACTTTTGATGATATGATATTTAAATTAATTAATCGATTGACTTGGAACTATAAATAGTTTGTCTTATAGCGTGTTCTTTTCTGGAAAACATGTAACATTTTTTCATTATAACATTTGGAGGAGTTTTAAAACAGTAATTACTTTTCAAAAGTGATCTTGGATTGATTTCCAATATCGATATGTTGCCAACTTCGGCTAAAAAGTGTAAAAAATTTTACACTCTTTTCTAGAAAAGAAATCAGATTTAATTACAAACTTAAAATTTGATTCAAAATTTAAATTTAATTGTTATAAAAGAAAATTTGTTAAACGTTCGATGAAATCATATTTAAATTAATCAATCGATTATTATTCGATTAAGCTATCAACTCGAATACCTATTTGAGCTATTAATCGATTAACACACAATATTAATTTATTAAATACCCTGATATTTACTAAATTTGATAAGTTATGTGATACAACCACAACATGTTGCGTGTAAAATGTATCCCACATTGTGTGGGTTGAGGTTATTTAGGCCACTTCAGCTGATGGTTAATTTCGGTAACATGTTAAACTTATTCCCCTTTTTTGTCATTCATCTTTATTTATTTTCCTTTATATAACATGTTTTATTGAAATTGTTGACAGACAAATTTTATTTCATAAAATGCAGCTGTTGCAACACACACACACACAAATTTAAGCTCTGACAGCCGTCCTTAACATATTCTCATATCAGATGTCACGTGTCAAAACTCGAATTTCTATTTGAATATGAACACCCCCTCATGCACGATGTATTTCACCAGGCTTTTTCTTTTTTTATATAAAAAAAGGAAAATCACAAACAACAACAAAAAACCCACAAAACTTTAAGCGTTTCGAGTGCCCACAAATAAACGGAAATGAAGCGAAGGCCTTGACAATATTATTTTATGCACTCAAATAAAATAAACTGATATTTTTCACAGGCATTTGAAACTTATTGGAATCTGAACAGTTCAAGGACTAATTTTGAGAGAATAAGTGTGTTTCTTTTTCGTAAATAAATTTTATTTTGCAGAAATAAGAAAGAAAAAAAAGCTTTTCTGCAGTGAAATTTTATTTAAGAACATCTTTACATTATCACTGTTTATTTGTTGTAGTTGTTGTTGCATGCTTTTTTTATAAAACACTTTATTTGATGATATTTTTTTTTTTCATAAATTACCGTTAAAATTTATTATTTTGCAAATATTTTATGAGTTTTTTAGTTTAAACCGGAATTCTACTGGAAGTTTCTTTGTTCTTTTATTTTATTCTTTTTTTTCTTTTGTTTAGTAAAACGTCTTTAAACGCGAAAATCAGAAAGTTAACTGAAAATGAAATAAAATATTTTCTTTTAATTTTCCAAATTACTTTGAGTGCGTTTAAATGTTTGTACCTTTTTTCGTATTAGAAATAAGAAAAAAAGAAAGATGGAAACAAAATTAAAACTATGAGAAGAAGAAGAAGAAGCAGCAGCAGAAGATAATTCATAAAATAAAAACAAGTTAAACATTTTCTTTATTTTATTAAAGTTTCTTAAATCCCAAAAAATCAAAATGCATGAAAATATTAATTACTCAGTAACTAACTAACGAATACTCACAGTCACTCGTACTTAAATGTTACACTAGACAAATACACACGCACACACACACACTCAAGCACTATTTGAATACTTGTATCTGTGATTGAGGATGGTTGGTGCTGGTGCTGGTGCTGGTAGTGGTAATATCGGCTGGTTGCTTGTTAATGATGTTGATAATAACATTAACTAGTTACCCACATTCCCAGTTTTGCCACAGAAACAGCCAACTCAACTCAAGCAGCCAGCCAACTTAAGCCAGTTAAGTCAGCCCGCCAACCAGCCAACCGTCTTAGAAACATTTGAGCCACCATTCACTTGTCTTACATGCGAAATACGTTTAAAAGTAATTAAAGAAAATTTTAATTTTCAAAGTCAAAAACTGTTGGTATTATCAATATTGTTGCCGCTGGCGGGTGCGCCAAGAGCCACAGCCAATGCAGTACTTTTAGTTCTTTTTCATTTCGGGCCAAAAGTAAGCCAACAATATTAAAGTGTTATTGATAAGAAGACCTCCAAAAAAATTGCAATAAACAGCTCTATTTCAGTTGTTAGAATTACTAAATTGTTAGTTATTTAATAGCTTTTTAATTAATAACAAAAAATAAATGAAACTATTATTTTACTGTCCACCAGGGATGCACAACAACAGCCGAAGACAGTTTGCACCGCGTGTATGAAAAGTAGATGCGTCATTGAATTTAGTAGTTGAATATTTAAATTTAATTATATTTCCGCTACTCAGGCGCGGATCCAGCTTAAGCTTTTGGGAGGGGAAATTTTTGGTATTACAAAAAAAAATTTCAAAATCGTTTATTAGCGAAATAAAAAACTTACATATTTCTTATCATTTTGGGGAGGGAAATATCCTTTTCCCCCCTAGATCCGCGCCTGCCGCTACTTCATGAGCGCATTTTATGAAGAAGTAAGAAAACACACTGCGAAAAATAACACCTTTTTAACTCGTTCCAAAAAGTACTTTCTCCAAAAAAAGTTCTTTTGCAATAAGTATTATAAAAAAGTACATGTTTACAAAAAGTACCAAAAACTACTCGAGATTTTTTTTCATAAGAATAAAACACAACGAAAACCTTTTTTCTACGTACTGTAGCTTAGAAAGTGTATGAAGTTCAAAAAAAGTACCAAAAACATTTTGAACTTCTTTTCATAGGAATAAATAACAATATAAAGCTTTTTTTTAACTACTGTAGTTTATAAAATGCAGGGAGTGCAAAAAAAGTACCAAATTTAATTTTTACCCCTTTTTACTTTCAAAAAGTACCAAATTTATTTTTTACCCCTTTTTACTTCTAAAAAGTATATATAAGAAAAAGTACCAAACACGTGTCAAATCATTTTTGAACATTTTTTGTATCTAAATAGAGCCGAAAAGGTGTGGGATATTTCCCTTTGTAACCGCGCATCACCAAGAAGTACCAAGAAACATTCGAGATTTCTTTTTTTTTTTCAGAAGAATAAAACCGCTCAAAAGATTCCTGCATTGAACTGTAGTTTAGAAAATGTATGGAATGCAAAAAAGTACCAAATTTAATTTTTACCCCTTTTCACTTCCAAAAATTATATATAAGAAAAAGTACCAAACACGTGTGGAATCATTTTTGAATATTATTTGTATGCTTTTGTAATTTCAAGTCTATCTATCGTGGGTGCAAATACATAAAGTTACCGATTTTACCCTTTTTTGTCCCTTTTACCACATTCGCTATCGAGTTTCCTTAAAAATTCTTTTTTAGTGCTACTAAAAGATGGAGAGGCTAAATAATTTTTATTTGTTTATACACATATTTTATTATGAAAAAAAAAGGACGCAAAAGGGGTATGATTTTACCCCTTATAACTCCAAACTCTTAAAAAGTACCAAAAAGTATTCCAGATTTTTCAGAAAAATTAAATTCACTAAAAAGCTTTCTGCCACGTACTATAGTTTAGAAAAATGGACTGCGAAATAAGTACCAAATTTAATTTCTACCCTTTTTATTCCCAAAAAGTATATATAAGAAAAAGTACCAAACACGTGTCGGACTATTTTTGAGTTTTATTTCTACGCTTTTGTAAGTTACCGATTTTACCCTTTTTTGTCTCTTTTACCATATTCGCAATACAATTTCCCAAAACTCCTTTTTAGTGCCACTGAACGGCACAGAGTCAAAATTATTTTTAGACGTCTGTAGTCATTTATTACTAGCAAATAGAGTCACAAAAGCGCAAAATATTTCCCCTTATAACCGTGCATTCCCAAAAGGTACCAAGAAATATTAGAGATTGCTTTTTTTGTTTTTTTTAATAATTTCTGCCTTCAACTGTAATTTAAAAGATGTATGGAGAGCAAAATAAGTACCAAATTTAATTTTTTTCCCACTAAAAGTACATACATCTATCAAAAAAGTACCAAAAACGTGTCGAACTATTTTTTTAATACTATTTGTATGCTTTTTCATTGCGGATCTATCTATCGGAGCTTCCTAGCTATACGTTTATAAAATTACCCGTTTTATCCCTTTTTTACCCCCTTAGTGTTTAATTTAGCAAGAATCTCTTTTTACAGTGTTTTCACACTGAAAGTTAAAACCTGGTTTTAGCATTAAATCATAAACATGTGATTTTGTGTTCACAATGCAGATTTAATAAATTCAGGTTTTAATAAACAGTTTGTCCAATAAATTTAATCACAAGAAATTAAATCTCTCATAAAAAACAGATACATTTCTCGTTCTTCTTCTTGTAATACTTAATGCACAAACTGTACTGCTGCTGCTTTTGTTTGTAGAAAAAAAAAACAAAAAGAAAAATACAGTCCTTAAAAGTACATTCTTGAGAAAGTATATTTTAAGAAAATACTTGTTTTCAATTAATTATATATAAAGTGCCAAAAAAGTACCGGGAGGGAATACACTTCAACTGCGTTAAGGTGGTAATTTTTAAAAAGTACCAAACAGTTTCGAGTTTTTTACAAGAATAAAATGCTTTTTAATATGTGCTACAGCTTAGTAGAAGTATGAAGTTCAAAAAAGTACCAAATTTATTTTCAACCCTTTTTTACTCCAAAAAGTACCTGAATCAAAAATTACCAAGCTCTTGTCAAGTTATTTTTAAGCATTATTTGTATGCTTTTGAAGTTTTGAATCTATCTATCCTAGTTTACGAGATATAGAGTCACGGATTTTATCCTTTTTTCCCCCCTTTTGCCCCATTCGTCGCTTTTGTGCAACTTTTATATTTCGTCTGGCATATTTGTCTTTTTGTCTTCTTGATAAGTAAAAAATTAGCAAAAAATTTTTTAAATACTCGTAAATACACATCATTTGATTAGGGCACCTCCCATACAAACTATTGATTAGTGCTGTGATTATACAATTCATCGATTAAGGCATTAAACACAATAACGACAGCAGGCTACACGAACACCGACTACTAAAGTCCTTAGGTACAATCGTCGCCTCGTAGTCAGCTACTCAATTATTTTTAGAACGACACCACCAAATCAATAACCATGTGTTGTTGTTTGTAGTAGAATTCTCTCCAAACGCCAGTGTAGCCGCTTTCATGTATGTAATACTCTTAATTAAATTAATTAATTTAAAGTCCACAGTATATGACAAGAAATCATTTCATTAGCTTGGAAATATAATTTGTTGTTTCTTTTTTGTAAAATAAAACAATATGTTTTCAAGTTCACAATAATTGAATTTATTTATATTATACTGGCAACACTGAATCTGGTCATTGTCGCTGACCAAAATAGAAATTATTTTAATTTGACTACAACCACAAGAACAGCAGGGACAACAAACTGTAGCCGTGTTGCCTGTAGTATTTTATTTTTGCCAAGTCTGTAGTCTGCTGTCGTTATTGTGTTTAATGCTTAAGCAAATTTTCAAGTTAGTGATCGGTACTTTTTTAAAATTAATTTTAATACTTTGTTTGTAACGATTGTGCCACTTAAACTAAAATTTAAAAGAAATTTTTATAAAAAAAAGGAATCAACATCAAATTTACCTAAAAAAGAACTGCTTTCAAATTTAAACCAACTAAGACGCCTTCCGAACAAGGGAACTTAGTTTTGAAATCCAGAATTTTTGTTTCATTTCTTTCATTTTGCATCATCAAATACAAGCAAAGCGTCGTTTTTAGCAAACTTTCTTTTTGGCAGCACTGCTTTTGCCAGATCAGCTGTTTTCGTGTAACATTAAACATGTTTAGTTTGGTTTCTAATTTGACCATGAATCGGTTTACTAACGAAAAACGCTCGCAGTTGATTGAATTTTATTATAAAAATTCTTGGAAAATTTTACTGAAGTTCTTTTTTATTTTTTGGAAAATTGTGCACAGCGACGGAACTCATTTCTGGATACGTAAACATATAAAATCGCTGCATCTGGTGTTTTTCTTTTTCAAATTAAATCCGAGGGCTTTTAAAAAATCAGCCATTATTTATAACAAAATATGAACAAAGAACATCTTTTTTCTTTGAATATGCGAAAGAGGTTTAACAAACGGTGATTGCCGTAGTAGAAACACATTAATGCCGACGATGGGAATGTAGCGATTTCCGAAAATTACATTTTTCCGTTCTGCTGTTTATAAAAGACAACAATTTAAATGTTTATTTCACTTTTTAAAAGTTGCATTGATCCATTGTAAATATATTCGTGTACTACTTTACGAACCTTCGCCTGATGAACGCTTTGGATCACAGTTGCCACTGTGGTACAATTGAACCAAAAATTTTTGTTTTTTTTACGTTTGGTTCGCTGGTTCATTTTTTTCTTTTAATTTTGAAAGTTTTATCATGCCTGTAAAAATGTATTTACGAAAATTATTACTCTTCACATAAACTAAAAGATTTGATTCGTTTACAACACTTGATAGTAATCGATTATTACCTACCCACAGTAGTAAATCAAAAAGCTATATTGGCAACACTGATCGATTGTTACTTTTGTTTACAAGTCAGAAATTGACAATTTGACTTCAGTGTAAAAAGTATTGTATTATGCTGGTATGCAAATAAAATTGAAAAAATTGGTTCTCTTTTTTTATTTTGGTTCTTTTTTGTTATGGATTTCGGTCCCGAAGAAAAATTTAGAGTGGCAACCGTGCTTTGTATTAAGGAACAACAAATATTTTATAAAATTTCTACGCTTTTTTCCTGGTTTTAGTGCTTTCTGAAATTTGAAAGTTGGCAACGCTGCCACATGTAAAGATTAAAGTTAATCTAAATATTTATTTTGCTAATCTACTCGTAGATCTTAGGCCAAGTGCAGTGGCGATTGAAAACTCAGGGGTTCGAGTTCCCCCATCGAATAAACGGTACTTTTAGTAGAACTACAAAATTTAAATAATAAAATTTGTTAATTCAGTATATAATTAAATAAGTAACCGGCAACATTTTAGTTTTAAGCGTTAAATTAACTCCTCCTTATTAGTGGAGCACATAAAAATTTTAAACAGAACAAAAAACCCACCAGAATTATTAAGATACAAACAGAACTTAATTTTCACATTCAGTCCAACTTAAATTTGTGATCGCTGTCGCCGAGAAAAATTAGAAAATTTAATTGGAAAATATATTAAATAAATATAATTTTCACGTCTTCAATACGAGCGCCTCCCCAATCAAGTTTTGTTGGCTTTTTCTCTTTCTTTATCAAGTGAAAATTTATTATTAATTGTTTGTTGTTTTGTTTTTAATTTATTTTCATAATTTTCATATTAATATTTTACAAAATTCTCTACAGCTTTGTGTACTTCTTTTTGTTGTTGTTGTCTATTTTTGTATTTTGTATTTAAGCAAGACAAGAAAAAACAGTGTTTTTATGTTTTTGACCGATTTATTTCGATACGCCTGATGACAGCGTAACAGTCTCTACACGAACATGCTGTTTTGCCATTTCTGTTTTTGTTTTTGTTTTTGTTTTTGTTTTTGTTTTCTTGCAATTATTTTTGCCAGGTGATTAAGAGTGTGAAAAATGCCACATTTCATACACTGGGAATAAGAGTGAAGGATGGAAATGTGACATGTTGCAAAAATCGCCTTCAAAAATGTCACGTGTTTTGTAGTGCATTGAAAAGTGGGGGAATGGTGTGCCCTAAAAAAAATTTAAGACTCTCGCCACTTTAAAAAAGTATATTAAAAGCCTGCCCCGTTAGTTTAGCGGTACCTGGTTTCTGTAATTTGCGAGAAATTTTCAAAATTAATATTCTTTTTAACTTCCCGCTAGGAAAATTGAAAAAATTACAAAAAACTGGGAAGTTATTGGTCTTACCCCGTTTTACAAAAATCGAGTCTCCATGTTTCAAGATCCTAGCAAGTTGCCCTGGCTATTTCTGAGAGTCCTTCTCTGTATCTGTATGTGTGCGTGTGTAAGTATGTGACCGGCTTATAACTTTTGCCCGGCTGCACCGAATCAATACAAACTGGTTGAGTTCTGAAGAGCACTCCTGAGTTTAGATTTCTTGTGAACCGGTAGATCTTAAAGTGGCACTTTTAAATTAGTTCTTGGTCTAAATCGGTTCATCCTTTCGTGAAATATTGTCAACGAAAAAAAATCGAAAAAAATATTTTTTTAACTCCAATTAATTAATGTCTTCGATTCTTTTATAGTAATCGATTAAAAGCTGTTTCTGTAATTTGAACCGGTAGATTTCAAGATATTTCAAATAGCTCTTGGAAAAAACAAAGTTTTTTTTCAAATTGATTTGAAAATACTTTTTTTTTTAATTTCAGCGGTTAAGCAACTCTTAAAATTTTAAAGCCACATCGATCACCATAAACCGGGTCTAAATCGGTTAAGCCATTTGTGAGATATCGTCAACGAAAAAATTCGATAAAAGTGATCCGAAATTATATATCTGATCAGTTAATGTTCTATATTCTTTTATAATAATCGAGAAAATAGCATTCCTGAGCTTAGATTTCCTGTGAATTTGAACCGTTTCGAACCGGTAGATTGCAAAATATAAAAAAAAAATTTTTTCAAAGCGATTTTTTCAGTGACTTCACCGCTCGATTCCAAAAACTAATCAGCCCTTAACAATTAAAAGCCACGTCCAGTACCGCAAATCAAAAGCGGTTAACCCTTTCGTGACATATCGTGAACCATCAGTTTCGGAAAAAGGTGATTTTTTTAAACTCCGGAATTATATATCTGATCAGTAAATGATCTGATTATTTTATAGAATTCAAAAACGAAATCATTCGCGTGGGGAATCGGTTTATTTGAAAATTAAGAAAAGAGAATTTTAGAAGACGATAAAACCAGGTTACGATATCTTTGCGGTTAAAATTAGCCTGAAGTTACAGTGATGGCTCTTAGGATCACCCGTTTTCTATACTTTTTTTAGAACAAAAGTTAATCCAACAACATTTCTGTGTCGTAATATTATTCTCAGTTCTCAAGCAGCTAAAAAATATCCGATATACGCACACGATCTGAATTCTGTCGTGGGCCTGTGCGCAGGTATTGTGTTTTGAAGCGTTTTCGAAGTCAATCTCCAAATCAATAACGCGCTACAGCGATTGCAAATAACTCGTAGTGCGTCAGTAAAATTAATTAACGAATTAATAATTATGTTTTGCGAACACTATCCCATTAATTAGAATTGAGTTCAAAGTTTTCGCCTTGATTTTTATTTAATTATTATCTGGGCAAAACAGCACAATTCAATTTAAATTTAGAGTTTGTTTTTAAATTAATTTTTGTTTTTAAATAAATTTGGTTTTGGAGACATGTTGTTGTTGATGATAAAATAAATTTAATTTAAAAAATGTGTCATCATTTTAAAGAGTTTTTTGTGTTAAACTGTATAACAACTATCAATTATGTTAAACTTTGAAGATAAATTCGTTGGAATCAATTAATCGAAACAACAACAGTAGAGATAAAAAAAGGAAATTGATTTTAAATTCAGACAATTAAATGGCCAAACTGGGGCACTTCTTCCACTGATACCAGGAATAAAACTTTAAGATTTTTTCAATAAAAATTTTAAAACGAAATTCTAGCCTCTGAACTATTTCGCTAAAAGAAATATATTATTTTGTAATTGAACAATAATGAAGAGTGCTCTTTATACAGGTATACAACTTTTAGTTGGCCACACTTTTTTAACTGGCGGCCATTTTGTTAGTTGTCGAGTGGTTTATGTTTAGTTTGGTTTTGCAAGATATATATGTATAACAGATATATAAAAAAAAACATTTTCAGTTGTTTTACAAAAATTTTCTATATTTTATATAACCGGTAAAAATTACCGGTGGTCTGTACTAACGTTCATATAATTTGACGTCTGTAGTTAAGGGTTAAATGCGAATAGACCTGAACGACGCTTTCGAATTGTGCGAAATTTATTTTTAAAATCATGATTCTATTCGAAATAAGTGTCGCACGATGGTGTCTGGACACCATCCAGAAAAGCTGACCGACTTTGACGTGTTTTCGGAGCGGGTGAAATCCATGATCCGTACTTTTTTAAAAATGACGCTGATCGTACTGCTACAGTCACTGGTGACCGCTATAGAGCCACGATTATTGAATTTTTCTCTCATCAATTGAACAACTGGGATGTGTGGGTACTGTGGTTTCAGCGACTCGGAGGAACATGTCATATAGTTCGTGACACAATTGATTTGTTGAAGGAATCGTTTTGTAACCCCTTGGTTTCGGACCCGCAAATTGCACTATAAGATCGGTGCCATTTATCGCCGTTAGACTATATTCTCTGTGGATATTTGAAATCGCTAGCCTACGCCCGTAAGTCCAAAATAATTACCATTTGGAGCACAACATTCGCCCGATATTCCGATTGCCGATATACCGGTCACATGTGTTAGAAGAAGTCATCGGAACGACCACTAGATTATACTACGTGGGAGCCAATCGTGTAGCAGAAGATTATCTTTCGACTTAAATTAATTTCATGTCAATTTAAGAAATTCATTCATTTCTCCATTCCAAAGATTTATACCTGTTTAAAAAACACCCTTTAAAAGTATTAAGTTCAAAACAAGCTTTTCTCTGATAATTATTTTCACGAATAATTTGCCTAATTTGACTGGTAACTCTGCTAGAGACTGTAAATTTGCCCTCAACAGTGATGCCAACTTATAAATGTTCCGCTTAACCGGATTCACATGACAACAATAATATTCAGCATTTAAAGTGGCGTGAAAAAGCTGTGAATTAGTTAAAGCAAATAAAAGTTGGATGTATCACGTTTACGGTTTAATATTTTGTGAAATTTCTCAATGAAAAAAATAAATCCTCTCTCTCAATGCAGAACATCATCAGTCTAGTCTGGGCACAGCAAATGTTTACCACTCACATGAGAACATCTACGCGTATTTTAATTTAAAGTTTTAATTGAATTGATTCGCTCTAAATAATTATTTAGCTGATGATTTGCTTGTTATTTATTGTTTCTATCTCTGAAATCTTAAACACTCATTTTTTTATTTTATTTCTTTATTTTATGGCCTGGCCTCTAAGTGGAAATTGCAAATTCTCAGAAATGCTATTGAAGTTTTTAGCTTAAATATTAAATGTTATTCTCTTAATTGAAGTTTTATTTGTTGTTGTTTTTATTATATTCAACAAACAAGAGCAGGTACGATGATGAACACTTTTCGTAAGCAATTTATTTAGTGTACTTTTCAACTCGAAAAGGTAGGCTGGTAATAGATTAAAGAAGTTCTTGAGTTACGTCCTCATTTACCTCAAATCGGAGTTTTTAAACAGATTCTATCAATCCATTAACCCTGGATGGTTACTGTTCTTCAAATCGACGAAGCTCAATTACTCTTTGTCGTATAACCCGTTTATGTTTCTTTAAATTCGTATAAAATTTTTGTTACATTTTATTTTTAACTTCCCGCTACGAAAATTGGGAACTTTCAAAAGTCCCAATGATGGTTTGCCTACATTTAAAAAAAATCGAGTTCTCCTCAGATCCCGACGTTTTGAGGTCTCAGGAAGCTTCCTTGACTGAATCTGAGAACCCATCACTATGTATATATATATATATATATATATATATATATATATATGTGTGTGTGTGTGTGTGTGTGTGTGTGTGTGTGTGTGTGTGTGTGTGTATGTAAGTGACCCACTTATAACTTTGGAACGACATGACCCGATTTCAACCAAACTGACAGCGTTCTAAAGGCTTCTACTGAACTTGGATTTCTTGTGAACCGATTCGGACCGGTAAATTTAAGAAAATTCGAAAGAAACTTAGGCAAACTATTTTTTAAAGTTTTTTTTAATAACTCTTAAATGGCTTAACCGACCGATTCCAGAAATCAGCTCTAATCAGCTCTCTCAAGATGAAAAAACACGGCGACCACTGCAAATCGGGTCAAAATCGGTTAATCTGTTCGTGAGATATCAAGAACGTAAAAATTCCAAAAAATTGATCTTGTTTTTGAAAAACTCCGAAATTATATATCTGATCCGATTCTTTTATAGTAAACGAAAACTATATCAGTCACCGCTTATCACGTGGGAATCGGTTGATTTGAAAATTTAAATAATAGCGAAATATTTTTAAAAATTGTTCGTCGATTCAACGAAGAGTGGCCTGAGTGCACAAAAATTAAGAGTAACCATCCAGGGTTAATAAGCTAAAACACTCCCTATTCTAACTAAAAATATTTTTGTTTATATTTAACTTAAAAAATTCCTCCGCTAAAACTATTTTTAAAAATTGTTCGTCGATTAAGAGCAACCATCCAGGGTTAATACGCTTCATTATTTTACCAAAAATCTTAAACTTTTTTTGGCGCATTTCCTGCTTGCAACTTCATCAGGCATGATGAACATGTCCTTGCAACATTTCTGTTTATTCAAATGACGTGTGACATGGAAGACAATATTTCACAGTTAAAGAAAAGTTCATCTTATTTTCACAAAAATATATTTATTTTTGTAATGAATTGTTTTTATTAAAAAAGAAAATATGTAAAAACTTTCAGATAAGAGTTGGGAAACAGTTCTCAGGAAGTAGAAAAGTCCAGCAAAAGTAAAACTTTATTTGCAATGCGCCAATGAGCAATTGTAAATGTGTTAGTTAACATATTAAATACACATACAAATTGTAAGTGTGTGTGTGTGTGAGCAGTGAGTTATATTATTTAAAATAAAAAAAAATTGCAGAATAGAATATGACTTTTGCAAAAACATTTTGAATTATTCTGCAGACTGCAGCTGGAAAAGTCAGTCAGACAGTAAGTTGGCTCGTTAGTGTTTCGTATTCAAACAGAGAAGCAACTATTTTATAAACGTTTAATAACAACCAAAAGTTATTTATTTGCTTGAAACTCGAAACTGTCGTTAACACATATTGTTTACACGCACATGCAAACACATAACGAGCCACACAATATCATAATGGGTATTTGAAAAGTATTTCTCTATTCCATTGATGTACGATTGAATTGTAGTGGTGTGAGTTACAATACATGTCCATACATTAGGGATGCCCTTAGGACTAGCAGACATCTTTTTTTATTTTATCCTCTCGATATAGTCTTCAGAATAACAATTAAAACAATTAATTGTATTTACAACTTGCAGATTGATGTTTTAGCAACTCTGTATTTGGCAGCACTGTTTGTGGCTACTCAGCTGTTTTCGTGTAACATGTCTGTTATTGGTAAACATGTTGGGTTTGGTCTTTATTTTAAACAAGAAATCGACCTACAAACGAACAATGCCAGTAGAATAATGAATTTTTAAACTTCCCATTAGAAAAATTGGAAAATTTTTAAAATCGGGAAGTTTTAACCCATTTTGAAAAAAATTGAGATCTCTTCAGATCATCCTAAGAAGCTTCCCTGTCTAATTTTGAGAATTCGTCCTATGCCTGTATGTATTGGAGTGTATGCGTGTGTGTAGATGCAAGTATGTAACGCGCTTATAGTTATTGAAGGGCTGAATTAAGTCAAACTAGTAACGTTCTAAAGTGCGTTCTTAAACTTAGAAATCCTTCGAATTTAAATCGATACAAACAGGTAGATTTCAAGATAAAACTTAGAAAAACATTTTTCAAAGGGTTTTTTTAATTACTTTTAAACGGCTTTACTGGTCGACTCCACAAATTAACTCATTTAAGAACCACATCACTCTCCTCCAACCGGGTTGAAATCGGTTAATCTGTTCGTGAGATATCGTGAAGGAAAAAATTCGAAAAAAGTGATTTACAATAAATCATCTTCAAGAAATTATATAGAATCGTTCTACGGGCTCAAAGTTCAAAAACTTTTTGTAAATTTAATTTCTTTTTTTTCTCTCTTTAATTTTGATATCGTGCTGATATTTTTCTCTTGAAATTTTATCGAAAAATTCAATTGATCAAAAGGTTTCCAGATGATCTAACTAAAACCCCTCTCAATTGGGCACTTTGAATTTTTTAATAAAATTTTGCATGAAAAGAATCAGCACTATATTAAAATCAAAGAGTTTTAAATGACAATTCCCAAATATCTATATGGAAAATGGTTGATCCTGAACACCATCCCTGCAACTTCCCGGTAATTTTATCCGAAAAGCTATCAAAACGTGGTTTGTTGTGCTGCTCTACGATTTTGAGGTCTTCGAGCTTAGAAATCTGATGAGAGTTTAATGAATTGCGAATTATTCAAGAGATTTTCACGTGAGTAGCAGAGATTGATGGGTTTTTCGAGTCCTATAAAAGGATCGGGAACACTAACTGATATATAATATATTCGGATATATAAATTCGGTGTTTTTTAAAAAAATAAATTTTTTCGAATTTTTTCGTTCACTATATCTCACGAACAGATTAGCCGGTTTTGACCCGATTCGTAATGGTCAACGAGGTTTTTCGAATCTTAAAAGCTGATAAGTTTCGATCGGTAAGGCCGTAAAAAGAGAAGTTAAAAATAATAATTTGAAAATTAAAGTTTTTTTCATTAAATCTTAAAGCTTTTAAAAAAACGTTTATCTTCCAAACTCCATATTCATAATATTTAAAATAAAATAAATCCGACATTAATTCTTAAGATTTATTGGATAGTGGGTCCAAACACACGTTACTTCCGATCTAAGCACACGGTACTTCCGATCTAAGCAAACACATGCCATTTCGGCACGTCAGTTACTCAATAACGTTACTTTTTATACATCTATAGTAATAGAACATATCCGACATTGACTAGCATCTGTTCTAATTTTATTAAATTTTTTTTTTCTTGCAGAAGATGTATCCATTGAATATATACAAGGGTTGCCTCATCTCACCATACCGCTTCCTAGTAGAAACGAAAAATGCCGCTTTGCTTTAAAGCCCGTATCTCACAGAGTAGGCGATCTGATTGAAATGCTAAAGACAGAGGATCGAGGCATTGATCGTGCTACAATACTGAATAAGAGTGGCGTTAGAATAGCATCTACCTGCAACATAGAAAGTTTAATGGACGAACCTTTTTGGTAAGTACGCAGCATAATTAATCAATTCACAAGGCTCGAATTAACAACGCCAATCCAGCAGAAAATGTATCGATTGTCCTAAATGGAACTATTCCACGAGTAGTGAAAATTGGGATGGTACAAAAAGTTTCCGAGTGCTCAAAAACGTAAAACAAATATTATTACAAAAGCGCTCTTCACGCAACGTCTTAAGGCATTTACTTTATTTCGAGCAGGTTACTCTAGCATAGACTTGTTAGCGGTTCTTATGAAACCACAACTAGGACTAGGTCAGTAACTGTCACGGTGTGCCTTAATTGCGTCAATTGACCTTTTCCAATTACAACGCCATCTCTTATTTAAAAATTCCGGAAACTGGAACCGGTATGCTGGCCCATAGGAACCAGTCACATGACATGTTGTTTGATGGTTCCTTTTCCCACTAGGGGAATTCCCTTGACTGATTCAAGTAACTGAAGTGAATTGACATTTTAAATTTCTTCTATTTGAAAATACGAAGGCGTAACTACCAGGGACTACAATCCTGCTTTAATGCAGGTCAAAAAAACTCGACACCATATTCCATGGGCGGTATAAGATGGCACTGGGGAATCAGAAGACCCCTTTATGTTCTTTGCATGAAAATTCAGTGTGATGTCCGATGGAGAGAGCAAATTTTTCATGATTCCAAAGAAGCGTTCAAGTGCCTCGGTTTTTTATGACGTTCGAAGAGATACTATCGACATCCGGATGAAAATGGAGTATAACCCTCATGTATAGGCCGGTGCGTCACAGTCTATTTTGAAGTTACTCGACCGCATACAGGAGCAAGCGAAGAAGCTCATCGCTGACAGTAGAGTAGCCAACTCTTTTGACTCACTGGAGCATCGACGTAACTTGGGGTGTGTTTCAATGTTTTACTGATACTACAACGGAATGTGCTCGAGTGTTATCAGGTTACTTGTGCCCAAAAATTGGTTTTTGCGAGCTGCACGCTCTCCATATACCTGGCATGCACATGCCAGGGAACCACATCACGCATTACAGAGAGAATTCGTTCTTTGGCCGGATGGTTCGTAGATGGAATCAACTTCCCACAGAAATCTTCCCTGCCACGTTTAACTTGGGGAAGTTGAAATCGAACGTCCACAAGCACTACTCTCTCTCTCTCTCTCTCTGTGTCTCTCTCTGTCTCCCTTCCCACAACCTATTTTCCTAGTTCTGGCACAAAAATTAAGAGTCACCTTCCAGGGTTAATACGCTGAAACATTACATATTCTAGCTAAAAATATTTTTGTTTATTTTAAAATTAAAAATTCTTCCGCCAGAATTATTTTTAAAAGTTGTTCGTCGATTCAACGAAGAGTAACCTGAATGTACAAAAATTAAGAGTAACCATTCAGGGTTAAGATGTTTTGGAATTAGTTTAAAATCTGCTGATGATTTGATGTTAGAGCCAATGAAAAGTAGGCGTATAGAGAAACTTAACCCACAGCAAAGAAAGCAAAAACATTTCATTTGACACTTTTGTTACGTTTTTCACAAAATTGTTTGTTAAATATTTTACTTTTTTTAAATTAAATAAATTGTAAATATATTATTTCTTTAACTTTTTCTTTTAATTAAATATATTTGAAATATATTATTTTTTAAGGATACACATTAATGATCAAAAATATAAAGTAGTTCCTCCAAAACGAGAAAGAATTCAAGCTGAAGATCTTCATAAATTAGGCGACATTAAAGCGTTAGTAGCCCAGGTAAGTCTGAAGATTTTTTTTTAATATTTTTTATTTTGATTTTAAAATATGTCTAATTATTTTTTATATTCAACAGCTATACGAAGCCTTGCATGTGGGCGAATATCATATAC
Organism: Linnaemya vulpina; assembly: GCA_963675445.1. NCBI lineage: Eukaryota > Metazoa > Arthropoda > Insecta > Diptera > Tachinidae > Linnaemya > Linnaemya vulpina. The sequence goes on along the minus strand of OY776278.1, from coordinate 43,050,821 downwards.
AAAAAGAGCAGGAGTTGGTGACAAAACTAGAAGACTTAAAATATCAAGTAGCACCTCTGGAGAGTGTAAGTTTTTGTGACCCCCACAATTTTATATTTTTTTTAAAAGAAATTATCCTTCTTCAAAACGAGATCATTTAAAATTATAAACAACACGAAGGGCGACACTACGACTTACGACAATAATTTGACTCTTTTGGTGTGCGCTTGAGAGCCAATTTTGTTTTGTGATAAGTTTTTCTTAATCTTATTTATAAATACGCCACCGATTTTGGTGGTACTCTTTGAAGTACTTTATCGTCCACTAATACTAATGAAATATATACAAATGGAAGGGTATTTCTGTGTAAATTTGCACAATATAAATATTTATTTCTTAATTCTAAAATCTAAAATGATTAAAACGTTATTATTATAACGTTTCCTTCATATGGCCTGAGTGAAATAATTAAAAAAATGCTTCATGATACAAATTACATAGAAATAAATTACTAACGATTTAATATCAGTTGCTTATTTTTTGCGAATTTTTTATTTTGCAACAAAAGTCGGTGTGAATTATAAAACTCACGTGACTCAAAAATATATTGATCGCTGATACAATAACAAAAACTCTCTTGATTTGATACACTTTTTGTGTTACCAAAATCTATATTTTAGAAAAACTTGTTTAACATTTCCATTTGACGATTTCTTTTCTAGAAAATAATGCAACATTTTCCACACTTTTTAAAAGAAAATGGCAACATTTTGGCATTTCAAAATAAGGAATTTATTAGAAATGAATCCAACAGCCCTCACGAAAAATAATTTCTGTTTTAAAACTTTTCCAAACCGCCACTTTTTAGAAAATAAGTGAAAAACTAGTTTCACATATTTTTGTCCAGAGATAGGCCCCCTTATTCTGTAACTGAATGTCGATGTCACGGCAAGACAAACGGACACTTAATCTTTTTACTACTCTCTAGCTCCTCGAGTAAAACAAGAGGCGATTAGAAGTAAAATCAATGTAGAGGTGTCCTATTTTTGATATTGTCTTGACGTGACGTTGACATGAAGTTACAGAATAGGGGTGTTTAATGTAAAATGTAGGATATCTTCGTAATCTTTGTGGATAATAGTTTATTACTGATGGCAGCCTTAGAGAACAGCAAAAGAGTAATAAAACGTATCAACCAACTGCTGAAGGCAAAGTGTCCTATTTTCGATGTCGTTTTGGCATGATGTTGCCAAATAAATACAGAATAAAGCAGAAGGTTATTTGTTTTCAATTAAAATATATTTAAAAGTTTGCAGTAATTGTTGACTTTTAAAATATCACTTATTTTAAAATATTTAATCACTTTTAATTGTTGGATCGAAATTTATAATTTCTCTATGTGAGACTCCAATAAATCACTTAAAAACGTCAAAATTAAAATTTTTCGGAATCGAGAAAATCTATTGAATAGTGGAGAACGTTAAACAAAATGGATCCAAATGAAATTTCATCTTGGAAATCATTCCAAAAAACATTCTCTTGTTTCCAAAATTAATTTTTGTAGAACAAAACTGTAACTAGAAGTCGATGTCGCATAAAGTCAATGTAAAAAGTAGGACGCCTTCGTAATTTTTGTGAATAAAAATTCATTATTGAAAACATTTTCTAATCGTTCTCGTAGTTTTAGAAAATAACAAGACAGTATTTAAAATTGTGAAAATGTCATATTCTCGATATCGTCTTGACGTTAAGTTGACAAATAAATACAGAATAGGGCCGAATTTTATTTTCTTTGTCATAAAATAAACTTTTCAAATATCGAAAAAATTTCATCTGCAGGAAAAAACGGAACTAAGCGCACAAGCTGAACGAAAAGCAAACGTAATGACGTGGGTCGGCTTGGGTTTGATGTCGGTGCAGTTTGGCATATTGGCAAGACTGACATGGTGGGAATATTCTTGGGACATTATGGAACCCGTTACCTACTTTGTTACCTACGGCACGGCCATGGCCATTTACGCCTACTACTGCATAACGAAAACTGTAAGTCGGTCAACAGTTTATGTTTTAAAATAGTTTTTTATTTTTTTTATAATTTTTTTCTTCTTAAGGAATACAACATGCCCGAAGTCAAGGATCGCCAATACCTCATCAGTTTGTATCGACGTGCCAAAAAGAAGAATTTCGATGTGGAAACCTACAATCAATTGAAACGTCAAATAGCTGAAATTGAATACGACTTGAAACGCTTGCGCGATCCTTTAAATCTGCAACTGCCACCACATGTTGATCGTTCACAACAGAATCCACCTTTAAACGCTATTCCACCACCGCCAAGTGCATTAACATCTAATGAAAACTCTCCGATCAAAGCCAAAAAGTCTGGCTTCAAAATACCTTTTCTCGACACAAAAAATTAAGAATTAATTTAAACGCACAAAAAACTAAAAAGTGTAAAAAGTAAATCGCATTGATTTAGAGACAGAAAAGAAAAAAGTTTCAGTTTTATTTTAATTTCCCGTTGATTATTTATTCAGTTTTTGTTTCAGATAATTTTTCAACAGACTTAATTTTGTGACACTTAAAAGAAAACTGTGTTAATCTAAATAGGAAAAACTAAATCAGTTAGAAAAATTGTACTCAAAGTACAGCCAGAAGAATTATTTATTTATTGCGTGTGTATGTGTGTTAATGTTTATGTCCTTAAAGTCCTTCGAATAGCAACCAAAAACAAGTGCTTTTATTTTCAAATATTAAAAAGTCATTTTCAAATATTTTTTACAAATAATTGTTATTTAGAATATGTATTTACTGTTGCGCTAGGAAAGTCTTGAATATTCATAAACTTTCGTTTAATATGTTTTTAAAACATCTCAACTTGATCAACATAAAATCTCTTATGAAAAATACTTTGACGTTATATTTTGTATTCCTTAATATTGAATTCAATTCACTAGTTTCAATTGAGTATAATTTTATTACTTTTAAGTTAAAACTTTGAACAAAAAAGCATTTTACACTGAGAGAAAAGTCATGCAAATTTATTAAAAATGTTTAAATAAATTATTTCTTTCAAATGTATGTTTAAATGCTGCTTGACTTATAATAAGACGTAATTTTGTAAATCACTGTGCGTTAATGAGATTTATATAGGAAAGCAAAAACAAGTTAAAAAAAAAATTAAAAGTTTGTTTTTGCTTTCCACCAAACGTACAGAAATTCGTGTTTCTCTTATTACATAAAATTAAATTAAATTGAGTGAAATTATTTGAAGTTTTGTTATTGTATTTTATTTTGAATTTTACAAACGCAAAGTGATTTACAAAATTAGAGCTATATTTTTTATTATATTTTTAATATTTTTCTCTATAGAACTCTTGACCCCTCAAAAAGGTGTAACTGAAATGATTGTCCGTTTTCTCGTACTCAATCTTTTCGTGGCAAAATATATTTTTTTTATAAATTTATTTTCTATGAAAAGCGTCCTGCCGTAAATGTAATTTTAGAATAAATAAAAGTTTAGCTTTTGTCAGTTATGCCTTTTTGTCGGAGAAGTCAAAGCACATAGAAAACATGAATGTTTTGAAATAATTTTAATATATTTACTTAAGGTACGAGCACACTTGGCAAATATTTGCCCTAAAAAGCATGACCCCTAAACTTAAAGCGAAATATTTTGAAAAATAATTTGACAATTAGTTTCATTGATAACCAAAAGTCAGTGGCAATTGTTTAACTCATTAAACACTTGTCTCAATTAATCTGTTATTCATTAGTATTTAGTGGTCACGCTTTTTAGCGCAAATATTTGTCCAATTGTGACCACATCTCTATTATTATATGTTTCAAATAAATTTATTATTTCCTTATAATTTTAATAAACTATTTTATTTATGAATTTTTCGTTATACTTTGTTTTCTTATTTTACTTATGTCGATTTCTTTTCTACAAAATAATGCAAAATTTTTCACACTTTTTAACAGAAAACGGCAACATTTTGTCATTCCAAAATAAAGAATTTATTAGAAATGAATCCAACAGCCCTCAAGAAAAATAATATCTGTTTTAAAACTTTTCCCAACCACCACTTTTTAGAAAATAAGTGAAAAAATTTTACATGTTCTCTAGAAAAGAAAACGCCGTTATTGTTCTTAAGGCCTGCCTATACGAAAGAACATCGATAGGCCTGCCTCTCACTTGCAACCGATATTATGTAGCGTATTAATTGTTTTATCGATTTAGTCCTAAATTACATATTTCAACTTTAGCTGTTCCTAATCTTTTCAATTGCCTTTTAAAGTTGCCTTATCTCACAGAAATCTGCTTCAGTATTTTTTTTAATTTTTTTTTTATTTATATATATATTTTTTTTTCAAATTCTTAAACTATTTACAGTTCTGGTGTTCAATTCGAATTGGGCTCTTCAAAACGAATTTTTCAAACGTTGTTGATGTTTCATTCACGATTTTTAAAATCATTTGTGAGTTTTCATTTAAATTCTCAAATGGTTTATAAAAGTCTTTTGATAAGTTGAGAAGTTCGAAACTTTTCAAAACTGCGGTTGAAGTCTACTGACGATTTGGTATAAAGCGCCAATGAAATGCATATAGACATTGCTTAACCATTGCTTATAATATTTCATATTATAGTAATACAATGACAACAATGTGTCGAATAGTAAATATATTAAAAAGTTAAATATAAATTTGAAAATATTTATTTCAAAACAACGATGAACCAAAATAAAAATGTTATTGTAAAAAGAGCGTCGGGCGCTTGATATACGAAATACAGGGCATAAGGCGCCCAGAGTACAAAGAGCCTGAACTCTTGTATTTTGGTTTATTATTGTTATGAATTTATTTTAATTTTTTGTACTGCCATTTTCTCAAAACTAGTGTTTTTCGTGCTTCGAAAATGTGTAAAAATATTCACACATTATAAGAAGATTAGAACATGAACCACACCAACAACCTTGTGTGAGTACTATGTGACGTATATAATATAATGCCAATAGTATTTAAACTGTGCCCATCTACATCAAAATACCTCTAAAATTATTGGAATTTTATTAAAATTGGTGGACGAGAGGGTACGAAAAAGTGTGCCACAAAAACATGTGCTGCATGTTTATAAACAAAATTCGTATCAGCAACGTTACTAATAATATCAGATGTTTTTTATAGAGTGATACAAGTTTAAATCATAATAAAACATAAAAATATATTTTTGAAATCAATGAAGCGGTCTTTATTGGATAGAAAATTTTATGACATTAATGTTTAAATATGATTTTCGGCTGGCGCGTACAAAGCGCAATCTGGAACACCAATTTTCGCAAACAGTAACATTCTGACCATCATCGTTTTTGAAGGCATATGGGCCAATGACTCCGCCAGCCCATAAAGCGCACCAAACAGTAATTTTCTGTGGATGTCAAAGTGTTTCAACCAAAATGGGCTTCATCGGAAAATAAAATTTTGAATGGACGAAGTGCACGATAAGTTTGACGAACAGAACCATTATCTTGATTAAAAATTTCCACAATTTGCACGCGTTGCTCTAGTGTAAGTCGATCCATAATGAAATGTCAAAGCAAACTAAACAAAAAGCATTTATCAGCTGTTAAATAGTTAGTCAAATAAAGCAGTGATGCCAACTCAAAGTTGTATCACTCTATAAAAACACCCTATATTAAGTATACGAGTGGAAGCACAATACAAAAGGAGAGTTTAATATATACAAACACAAAAACATGCAAGTGAAGCTAATAAAAAGCACATAAAAAAATAATTTTGATTAATTCGTGATTTCCATATAATTCGTTAATCCATTTCAAATCATTTGCAATTCGTTTTTTAAGCGTCTAAAAGTGATTAATAAATTTTTGATTACCAGAACTAGTCGAAAAAGTCACATCAAGATGATTTTTGAAAATATTGTTGGCATGGCCAGGCCAACAAGATCGCCTGGTTTAACCAGCCCAGACTTCCTTCTTTGAGGCTACTTGAAGTCGCGGGGCCCACAAGCCACTACGCAGCCGTAGTCCTTAAGGAATATATTCGATTGGATTTCAAACAGATATCACCAGTTACTGTGTTCAGGCCTCATTCATAAAAAAATATTTCATGTTTATAAATTCATTATTTGAGAGATTCTCAACTACAAAAAATATTTAAAAGGATTAACCCTAAAAGCCCATCCCAGTAACTACCCGCTAATTTTAGCCACAAAGATATCCCAACCTGAATTTTTTGCTATTCTAAGCTTTTGAGTTCTTCGAACTAAAACACTACGAATTTAATTTTTAAATCAACCGATTCCCACGTGATAAGCGGTGATAGCTTTCGGTTAATATAAAAGAATGGAGAATAAAAACTGATCAGATATATAATTTTGAATTTTTTCGCTCATGACATTTCACGAACGAACCGTACGATTTGGCCCGATTTGTGGTAAATCGCGTGGTTTTTAAATTTACAAGTGGAATTGATCGGTAACACCGCTGACTAATTATTCTTAAAAAAAATATTTTGAAAAATGCTTTTTTTCTAATTTTTTTTTTTTTGTTTGAGATATTGATATATTGATTAAGTTGATATCAAACTTAATGAGTTTATTTACACCAACTTTTCTGCAACCTGCCTAATTATTAATAAAATTTTAGACTACCTGCTGCTAAAATAATTTATCAGCTTTTATATTTTTTTATAATTATTTTTTATTTATCACTTATAATTTTAAATAAATGTTATTCATTTCATCGGGAGTTTTTATTCAGATTTAAGCTCGTAAACGCAACTGTTCCGTAAAAAAGTTACTAATTAAATTTTTAATTACTCAATTAACATTCTACCATTCAACGCCTTAAATTACTGATCATTTTGTTAAATAATTTAGTGGTTATATTTTTATACGAGTTTTTTGTAATTTAATGTTGAATTAATTGTAACAAATCAAGCCATAATGTAAATAATATTAATAAATAATAAAACTCGCACCAATTAGTCATAATTAACAAGAAGGAAAAGTTATTACGTTTGTTTTTGTTAGAATAAATATTTTCTTTTTTATATTTAATTAAACCCAAAAAAAAAAGAAACGAGTAGTTAGACTCATAATTATTAAATTTGTAATTGAAATATACATTAAAGATTTATTTTTATTTACTTTTTGTACATAAAAGAAAAACGTATATAAATTTAAATAAATCCGAAAAGAGCAAATATTGTGTTTCATGACAACGTAATAAAACCAACAAAAAGAAAGAAAACTATGAAATAAAATTAAACAACAATATTAATTGATATCCAGACAGACAACCAATTTAGAATTAAGTTAAAATTAACAGGATGGTGCAATTGCCAATTTCAAAACTGTATTGAATGGACACATTCCACAGTTTTAGATATTGAAAAGATTCCACAAATACTTGTGGAAACTTGAAATCATTTAATTCAAATTCCTTTTACTCTTGAAAGCCAATTTGTCGAGGATCGCCTGGGGCACAAATTCGACCACCTGTCATTTGCATTTAAAATAGGTCTTTATGTGGGATTCTTTCTTCCAGCTTTTATTCGTTATAACGAGTGATTTTTTACAACCTTTCGGAGTTTATTTAAAAATATAAACGCATAAAATATGAACGAAATATTTATTTGGTTCAATAGAACGATCTATATAATTCGATTTTTAAAAATGATTGAATGCAGTTACTCTTCATTTTGTTCTGGATCCAATTTAAGAATATTCTCCCAAACATATCGGACGATATATCACGAGTAAATTCTTCAATATTGACTTCCAGTACGTTAAACGAAGTGGTATTATTCCTATAGAAGGCAGTAAGTCTTAACTTATTCTCCCAAATGTAAAATAAACTGTTCAGCGAACTCGTCTCGAAATTGGGCCTCTGCTACGTGTTGAAGCCAAATGTCAGTCAAGTCCATCTCTTTAATTCTGAGCAAAAAAAATTGTTCATTCACAATAACGATCATGCACGGTCATCACCAAAATATAGTCACAAGCTTCCAAATAGCCCCCTCAGAAGGGTTGCCCAAACTGATCATGAAATAAAAGTGCATTTCCTTAATGGGGCACGAATTTTGAGCAAGAAAAAAATTATACTCACCACTAGCGGTAGCGCTCTCCATTCACTGTAACGATAATTCACGTTCATGAACACAATATAGCCACAAGATACCGAATAACCTCCTCAAAAGGGTCACCCAAACTGTTCATAAATAGAAGTGCATTTTCTTAATGAAACACGAGCAAGAAAAAAATTATATTCACCACGGGCGGTAGCGCTCTCCATTCACAGTAACGATTATTCACGGTCATCAGCAAAATATAGTCAAAAGCTTCCGAACAGCCCCTTCAAAAGGGTCGCCCAAATTGATCATTTCCTTAATGGGACACGAATTTTGAGTAAGAAAAAAAATTATACGCACCACGAGGGGTAGCGCTCCTCATTCACAGTAAAGATAAATCACAATCATCAGCAAAATTGATGATTTGATGTGTTGGGGATTTGATGTCCAACAATATAAATTTAGTGGAAAATATAGCCACAAGGTTCCGAATAGCCCCCTCAGGAGGGTCGCCCAAACTGATCATGAAATAGATGAAGTGCACGATGCACTTTCTTAATGGAAAATGACTTTGCAAACGTTATTCGTTTCCAAGTCGATTCAGAATTAAATTAGAGACAAAACTGAACATGCTTAATAGTAACATGTTACACGAAAACAGCTGAGCTGGCAAAAACAGTGTTGCCAATATGAAAGATGCTAAGAAATCACTCCTTCAACACATTTCATAACAATAACAAAAAGCATTTATTTTCTTTTTCACAGCAAAGAAAAAAATCATTCAGACACCTTCAAAAGGTTTGTGTTTGTGAGTAAATAAAAAAAAATTTGCAACTGCTTTTCAAATAAATTCGAAAACACGTTTTCCATCAATATAATGCCAATAATATTTATACTGTGCTCATCTACATCAAAATGTCTTTTAAATTAAATATATTTTATTAAAATTGGAGGACGGGAAGGTACGGAAAAGTGTGCCACAAAAACATGTGCTGCATATATTTATAAACAAAATTTCTTAACTTTGAAAATTAATCGGTTATTGCATCAACCTCTTTAAATATTAATTAATACTAAAATAAGCATTAAGAGAACAGTCTAAACTGAGCTCTATAGCAACTAATTAACTGGTAGAAGATATGCCAATTTCAAGAGTATTTAAAATTAGAGTTGAAATGAAAAATAACAAACCGAAAATAATTAAAATTTTTTTACAATTTATTTACTAAATCTTCAATATAACACAAACTAACAATAAGTATTCATATCTTATAAAAAAAGTTAATAATTAATTAAAATCCGGCCAGAGTTAGATGAAAAGAATTAGTTTCCATGGTCGCTATTATTTGGCACTTTACAACAAACGTTTCTGTTTGGCTGAAAACCAAAAACTAATAAATCCAGTGATTATCAGGGGAACACTTTTTATGGAATGTCTTCCATAATATCAACCAGTGTGTTTTTATTCAGTTTTGTTACAGATTTATATTGATAATATTTAGATAATTAATAGACGTGTTACTTTATTTATTTTCCCACACAATTCCATAAGAATCCTTGGTTCATATATAAATTTCCTATTTTTTTATTAAAAATTTTCTTTTAGCAGCTGAAAGTTCATTTGGTGTGTGTTAAGAAACACTTATTTTTTTTTTAGTCAGCCCCTTTGTGCCACAAATTATAGATTTTATGACTTGAAAATGTATCTCTTATAACAGTATCCAATAATATATGAATGCTTAGAACTTAATGACGGTTGTGTTAAATAAAATAAAATAATTAATTAGAACCACAATAAAAATGTATGTGTATTGTAAATATGATTATAAATTTAGCTCTACTAACAAACTAAAGTGTGAACTAACAAATTTCTATTAAACACGATTCATAAAAGTTTTAATTTACAAAACTTAATGTTCTCAACAAATAACAACTGAAAGTTAAATTAAATTAAATTTTAATTACTTTATATTAGCAATTAGGAATTATGATAAGAGGACTACAACTACAAACGAAGAATTACTAAAAAAAAAAAAAACAAAACAATTATCCCAGAAAACGTGAGTGAATATTTTTTGCATTCCACAACTTCTTTAAGGCACATTTAATATTCCTGGCAGTCGTTTTGTGAAACAATTGCCAAGACACTCCAGGCATGTGACTGCATATCCTCATTGCCAATTTTGTCTACTCATCAGCAGCTACAATTCAAAAATGTCCAAGTATAAGAATTCTTATATAAGAATGAGGAGAGAGGCCAATAATAAAGAGAATACAAGTCATTCTGGAACACAACTTCCCAACAATAAATCAATGGAATCGAAAGAATTTTGTAAACAATTGCTGACAAGATTTGAAGCAGATCAGGAATAATAATTCCTTAAAAGTTTCTTCCCATTCCTCATTTTTTCTTTTATGAATAAATATTCCTCATGACATATTTTGCTTTTCTTGTACTGAAGAAAAAGCAAATACGAGGGGCACTACTTATATTTGGGGAATAGCAAATAACAAAAATTGTTTATATGTAAACAAAAAAACCACACCTCACAGTAGCCGTGAGTCTTTTCTTGCATCACACGAGGATTTTCAGCGCTTCAGAAACCAGGATTTTTTATTGACATAATCGCTTTAATGAAAATGCTCCTCGTCGCTCCTGATGATGCAGGGATCGCAATGGTTATAAGTTTTATTTCATATATCACATTTAAATCATAGTTTCAAGAGTCTTATTTTTCGCTCAGAAAATTAAAGCAATTTTCTGGGTTTTTTTATTTCTTCCTAAAATAAAATTTTTTTTTCCGAAATAAAAGTTATTTTCGGAATTTCATTTATTCCTCACAAAATACAAGTTATTTCTTGATTTTTATTTTTTCCTTAAAAAACAAATCATTTTTAAACTAAAAATTTACACAAAAAAAAATTATTTATATTTCAAAACGAGAGTTTTTACATGGAATTCGGTGTTATCCGTGATATTTTATATATAATTTTATATATAAATTTGGCAATGAAGAAATAACTTTTATTTTCTAAGAACTATGTAAAAATCAGAAATAAAATTTCATATGAAACTCGGAATATAATAGTTAAGGTCAATTTTTTTTAACTTAAGAAAATAAAAATCAATGCTTCTAAAGATGGTCAGTCCATCTAACATGGGCACGTAGCACATCTCTGATTTTTGTAGTTTTAACTTGAAAACTAATCGTTATTCGCGGTCCCCTGCTTTATTGTTTTTTAAATATATATGCCCTGGTATTTCTCGAAGATGTTCTTTAAGCGATTGATACATTATGGAGTATCCAACATATAGTTTATGAAAAATTGAATGTTTTAAAATCGATCTACTGTGCAAAAAGGAGTCTAACCCACGATATGCCACATGACGATTATGCATTATCAGTTTACGCCGAACAACCGTCTTTGGACAACCTTCACAAAATTCGGCGGCGACCGAACACGAACACAATTGAATTCCCTATATCAGCGATATATTCAGTGTTGTCAACTTTTAAATTTCAAAAGGCACTAAAACCAAGAAAAAAACGGCTTAATTTTTTCTATTGTAGTCAGCAAAATAAAATAACGAACTTCTCGGAAGTTACTACCCTCCCATTCAGTGCTTGTGGGTGTGCCATGTGCATCTCTCATTACACGGTTGTACTTGAACGGCTGATTATTATGAATATTAAAATAAAATCAAAGTATAAGTAAACTTTCAGATGATTCAGTTGCATGTGATAAGAGTTCTTATTTACACAAATTTAATTACAAATAATTTCGTTTTGATTTTTGGTTTTAGTGCCACAAAATAAACAAACAAAAAGCAACGAAACTGATACCAAAAAAAGCATCAAACGCCGACTTCAAAATGTTTCACTTCGACGAATCGAAAAAGCACCAAAAACGGTGTGAAAAGCACCGCGTTGACAACTCTGTAAATACTTTGGTTTTTGATGGCTTTTTTGGTGGCCATTCAAAGAACTGAATTCATGGAAATTCTTCAAATAATCCGCATCAAAAGTTATGAAAAATAGTTCAACGAAAACATTTTATTTATATATAATATTTTCTGCCCTAATTGATTTTCTCTGAACTCACTGTAAACAAAACAAAACGCGCACCAAACGGTTTAGTAATTGTGGTGCTGCCAGATTTTAGATATTGACACAAGTGTTGCCAGTTCATAAAAAATAAACAGCACCGTAATTTTTTCCTCATGAATATTTCATTTAAAAAACAAGAAATTTGCATTAAAATGTTCGTCATCAGTTATGTGACGGAAAACTATAATTTTCAAAGCGATTATTTTTGAAAGGTTTTTCAAAACCGACCGATTTCAACAACTAGTTCTGAGCCAGTTGTTAAATTCAAAAATCGCAATAGAAGCAGTTAATATATAAATAATCTAGTCGAACTGTGCAATGAAATTTATCACAAAATTCAAAATTATTGACAAAACGACTTTAGCAAACAGAGCGATCGTTTTGAACTCGCTTTCTAAATCATTTTTCATCATATACCTGACTATTGTCATAAAATTATATATAAAATAATATATATTGTGGGTATTTTTTTCCATCTATAAAAGATAATATCTTTTAAATAGTAAAATTGTTTTCGCTATAAACACTATTCCAGTAATCAGACAACAGCATACGGCATCCTGGAAAACGCGTTCATTATTTTCATTGTTTTCCTTGTGAATTAAAATAAAAATATACATACACGACTTTTTCGTTAAACTTAGCTTTTGACAAGCCGTGCGAAGTGTTCTGTAACCAGCGCTATAGATTTCTTTAAAATCGGTGCATTAACCTCAAAGTGACAGGCATTAAACTAAATCCGTAGTAAATCATGAAACTAAAACCATATTTTTCGTACTACAATTTTTACACTTAAATAACTTTTTTTATTAATTGTTTTTAGCTGAAAAGCTACTTGAGTCTATCTCAATATATTTCATCTTTCTTTCGACATCAAATTTAAACTCAACGCCCCGTTAGTTACCGAGTTATTGGCTTTTCTGTGAAAATTCCACAAAATGGGAAATTTATTCCAAAATATCATCATGCAGTTCAATAGATGGCACTTTTAAAATAGTTTACCAGTGCTGCCAAATTTTCTTTAAATCGTTTTGATACGTTTTTTGCTGCAATCTGGCAGCACCTTTCAAAAGGGCATTCTATTGAACGACATGGTGATTTTTTTATAAGAGATTTTCAGTTTTACGCAATTTTCCGATAAAAGCAAATAACTTGGGAATTGATAGAGCGTTTCTCTTGAAATTTGTATCAAATAACAGAGGAATAATAGGGCTACCATCTCAGGCTATGGTCGAAACAAGAACAACTAGTAAGACCCCGGTTTTTTAAGCTTGAACTTTGTAGGCCAGAAAAATGGTAACGTTAAGGTATCCTGGGAATTGAAGTTCAAACGTCTATTCTGCCGTTTTAAATCAAACTTTTGGCGTTCTTTAAATGACACTTTACAGAGTTTGTTAACCGTTTTCTTTACTTGAGAGCTCAAGCATTTTAAAATCAAAATTCTTAAGGGAAATTTATTCTTTTAACTTGTCAATTAGAAATTATAGTTATTAAATTCTTTGAATTTGCACATTTTGTGTTTTAATACTCTGTTGGTATCTAAATTTTACTCCACGGTCTATCTCATTCTAAGGCCAAGAGCTTTAATTTTTTAATGCTCTCCTCAAATACTCTACAACAGTTACATTTCAAAGGCTTTAAAAATAATGGCAGCATTGAAGAGTTGGAGTTTTCAAATAGCTCCGCGCTTCCTGGGATCAATTACTTTAACCAGTTATGAAACAAAAGCTTTTAAATAGTTTATATGCTAATTTTAATAACCAAAAATTTACTAAAAACTATACGCATATTGAAAAAGAAAACAAATCATTGTAAATCTAATTTTAAGTTATTTTTTTAGAATATTCTTAAAAATGTATGTATGTAATACACAACACAAACAACTAAGAAATTTTTACTATTTATAATTAAAATTTAAATGAAAACTGCACCAAAGATCAACATTTACACGACTCCATTAACTATTTACACTAAAATTGCTCAGAAGTAGAAAACTTTTTTGGCGCATTAATAAAATCTATTGTTAACATTTATTATTATAATAGTAATAGAATAATTAATTATTCATATTATTTATAACCTGAAGGTTTTTGTTTCAAGTTTTTACTGCCTTTTAAAAGTTACAACTCGATTCAAATTTATAAAAATAAAAGTTACCCGTTCTCTACAGTATTTCTTGGCCAAATTTATAGGAAAATCATTTAAAATTTGTTCTTTTTCAATAAACAAAAAAAAAAATAAGCAACAACATATACAAAATTATATATTAAATATTATTTAAAATATCTCGATAATTCAGCAAATTAGAGATGATCCTTCGGCTAAAAAAAAAATTTGGACTTTTTTAAGAAAAACTCTTGCAAACAATTACCCACTGGAAAAACTAACAGAGTATATCAAAAGTTTAAAGGGGGCCACTATAGAACAGTACACTTCCTCACTTATTGATATGCCCGATCTGACCAGTAGCTCAGAAATTATAAACTATTTAGCATTTCGTTGTAAGCAAATAGCCGGCAATTATTTGAATATATTAAATTACATTGAAAGTTTGTACAAAAAACATTATAACTTTCCCAATTTCCAACCGATCTGGACATTTTTAGCCTCATTTTAATTGCTTGAAGTTATACTTATTGAAAGAATAAAAATAGTACGATTTCAGAAAAGGAATTTTAAGAAAAATTCTAACTAAATTGAAAATATTAAGAAAACATGTTTGATAATATATATTTGAAAGGTTACATAACCTAAAATTTTTAAAAGTTAAAGTTAAAACTTTCATAATTGTTGCAAAAATATTTCTTTTAAGAATTGTTTGGTATATTATGATAAAAAAAATCGCAGTTTATCGATATATTTTAATAATTAGAAGGAAAACATCCAAAAGAGTCATTTGAAAAGTATAATTCTCACTGCCTCATATTAAAATCAATCAATTAAATTAACATCGTTTTTATGTTTAATTTCGAAATTGTAACTTCTTCTCAAGTAAAGACAAAGTGCGAAAATCTTAAACAAGCCCATTATTTAAATTTAATGACTCGCCTTCCCTAGAACTCGCCGTACCACATCAAAATTAATTGTAGCAAATACTCTGTGCTTATCAATAACTCCCGGCTTAAAAACGTGAAGTTGAATAGCAGACAGAGACGAAGTTTGTTGGAAAGGTACCGAAGATGTAGGACACACGACTGTCTGTACAGGATATTTTTCGTTCCTCTTTCCAACTTTTCGAAACATGCACACGAGCATCAAGTAAACAAACGCATCTGTCAGTCTCTTAATTTCTCAATTGCAAAAGCTTTAGGCAAAAGGAAAAGACAGTTTCAATTTCTCGCTTACAAAAGGGGACTGAGGAAATATAATTTGTAAACAGTTCGCTGGTTACAATTCTACTTCCATAAAGCAACCACGTTTTTATTACAATAAAAAATTTATAAAAACCGAACAGCTGTCATAACATCTAAAACAATCTCGCTTGTACACAGAAAACTTGACCGCACAGATAAAAATAACAGAACGGCGGATCTGTCTATCTGCGCTGTTATGCTCTGCTGTGAAGTTTACATTTTTTATTAAAATTTTATAAAATTTTTTATTTTAATAAATTTTTATTAAAATTATGTTCATTTTCCCCTGTTCCCTACAATATCGACTCCGTCTTTGCAAATTTAATACTAAAACATTCATTCTATTGATCTTGATTCAATGTAATCGATATACAGCAAAAGTTAATTCAAATAGCAATGAAACAATTTTTAATTTCCCTACGAATTCAATTCGTTGCTTTTCAAAAATCAAATACTAAATAACTAAATAGTTCCAGCGGATCATAAATTTGTTGAATTACGAGCAATATCAATTTTTAAGTGTTACTTAAATAATTCAACAAATTTCACTCTATTAGTTTTATAGATTTTAAGTAAATTTTAATTTTACTCACCTCTTAAATAAACTTAAAACATTTTAGCAATTAAAATTCAATTTATTGAGCGCGCGTACCGATAACCGTTTTATTTAAAAAGTGGCAACACTCAAAAACACAAGCATTTTTTATATCGAAATTAAAACACTTTAATGCTCATTCGAATTTACTCTGCTTTTTCTAATACATGCACATATACATATGCCATTTACATTTGTATTTTAAAGAATAATTAAAGCAACGACACATGCCGGTGTACTAAAAGCCAAAGCGAATTGAAAACAATTGGTTTAGCACTATAAAAAATGTCCGTGCTAAAAAGCATTTCGTTAAATAGTTGAAAATATCATCCTTAACAAGCACTTCTAATTAGAGAACCAGATGTGGCGATTTCTAGCCAAAAGTGCCTGCTTTCGAGACTTTTTACCGCGAATACAATAAAAAAAACTGGCATCCTCGTTCGCATCATCAATTCGTCTTGCTGCATAATAGAACGCACGAGAGCCTGAAAGTGTGTGCATGTATGTATTAACACAAGTTTGTTTGTACAACAACAACAGCAACATTAACAAGGGATTGCCGGTTATAGCAACAACAACAACAAAGTGCTTACTTTTGCATTGCTATTTCATCACTTATTTGATTGACATTTTCTTGCAAATGACCGACATTAACACTTTTTAATTTCCCTTTTAACACCATATTTTGTTAAATTACTTAATTTATTATTAAATTAAATTACACCCATTAATTACAACATAATTATTGAACACTGTGCACATCTTTAACCACTTCAATTAGATTTTATACGCACTTTTAGATAAACGGCGGTCTGTTGTGTCCGATTAGAATTGTGGGCGAGTGAGAACTAAGATTTTTGCCAATTAGAGAAAGAAGAGTTGCCAGATCCAATAGAATTAGTTTAGCTCCTTTGAATGATGTTTCTTTACTGTTTAGGAATTTATGTAAATAGTATTTACAATTTGATCAATCATTGCGGCCACGTGGCCGCTATTGTTGACACTTTAGTATTAAAATTGGACATTCTGAAGGCATCCTTCACAAGTTTAACATTTTTATGGAAATCAGTCGAAAAATTTAATGGCTCGATTATCGATTGCAACTCAACTTCAGTGGAGTTGCCAGTTGCCAAAATTGCATTACAGATGGCAACTTGCAACTGAAAGCTGTCAATCTCAGTTGCCCTAGTGGCAACCACATTTGGTTGGTTGCTTTGTGTATTATTTTCGACAAAAGGAACAAAATACAATAAATTTTTAAGTTTTCTGAAAATTTTTAAATTTTATAAAACTGAAATAGTAAGTTTTTGTGAAAATGGTTGAATGTACAACCAAAAAACAATTCGAAGAACTGGTACGACATATGGAGGCAAACCCAAATGTTGCCCGAGGAGTACGCGCCTTTGGAGAAACAAAAGTAAGTGTCGATCTTGTATGGGCTGAGATATCCACCAAATTGAACAGCTATGGCCCTCCGGTGCGCTCATCTGTAGAATGGCAAAGAGTATGGATTCATTTCAAGGCAAAGCTAAAGAAAAAGATGGCAAAAAATAAAAGAAATTTGTATACAACTGGTGGTGGACCTTCGGATGAAGTAACCTTATCTCCACTGGAGCAGTCCGTAGCTGATCTACTACAAATAGGGCTTGTTGTTAATCCTTGTGGTAATATTTTTGGTGCAAGCCAAAAGGAAAATATATCAGAGCCTCATGACGTTGAACCCGAGATGCCTAATGAACAGCAACAAGAGACTGAGGTTGAAAATAAAAAACAACAGGAGCCACAAAAGAAAAAAATTAAAATAGAAGAAAAGAGATTCAATCTTCTACAGGAACAAACAGGCACTCAAAGAGAACTTGTTAAAACATTTTTTCACAATAAAATCACTTTTTCACAATAGTACTTCGCAAAAAATGTATTATTTTTTTTTAAGAAATTGTTTGTTTACGTTTTTATAATTAGAGATGTGTAGAAGACGATAACTCTAGGCAACTGACAAAGATTGCCTTACATAATAACATTTTAATAGTCAGTTGAGTTGCCACTTGTCAACACAACTCAAGTTGAGTTGCAATCCATAATCGAGCCATAAGGCTTTTGCGGTATATTATTAAGCCGTCCTAAATAGTTCCAAAGGATCATAAATTTGTTGAATTACGAACACATGTAAACATTTATTAGATTAGAAACGAATTTAAACTCAAACATTTTAGCATTAGAAACGTAAAAATACATTTTCTCTAACCAAAATCGACAACAAAAACTAAGCGATTGCTTAACAAAAACCTGAAATTTTTCCATAACATTTAAGTGCTTTAATATTTATCTTATCCTTAAAAACTTAGTGAATACAGTCCTTGAACAACTAAACTTTGTTTTTTATAATTAATCAAATCATTTTTATACCGGGCTTAACATTTAAGATAAACTGAAAAACTGAATTGATAAAAATAAAAAAATATATAAAAATTCCAATCAATTACGTAGTAAATGCGTATGATTAGATTAACTAGTTTAATAGATATAATTAATTAAGAACATTAAAAGAAATAACAATCACGTAAAACCAATGGAATCTGTTATAAATTTATTAATCGAACTTATAAAGATTTTCATAAGAACAAAATACTTTTGAAATATCAGAAAAACAAAATTGCAAACTTATTTCGTCTTTGAATATTTAGTTTGTTTTTATTGTTCTGCATCTTGACTAAATCATACTTTAGACTCCAAAGAATTATTTAAAATATCTACTTAACAAATTTTTAATACGTTATAAATATTTCTAAATAAAGAACAAAACTATTTATAATATTTTGTTAAACATTTTCCCTTAACTTACTTTTAAAGTAACAACACTAAATTAATAAAAAAATATATTATAAAATTCAACAGACTGTTTCCATATGAAATTATAATAAGATAAAAATGTGTGTAAGTAAAGGGTGTTTTTTTAAGAGTAAAATTTAGAAAAATGTATGAAGTTTGAGCCGATAGAACTTTCTAAATAATTCAATAAGTATAGATGATTTCTTTTTAATGTGGAATTGGGGCGTAGCCGCTGGGTCGGTATATCATCAATAAATTATTCCATATTGGCTTACAGTATGTCAACTTTTGCAGGCTTATCCCTAAATAAGCTCCCAAAAAAATTGGGACCAACTTAAATTTCAAAAGGCACTAAAACCAAGAAAAAAATGGCTTCATTTTTTTTTTATTGCACTCAGCACAATAAAAAAAATGAACTTCTCGGAAGTTACTACCCTCCCATTCAGTGCTTGTGTGTGTGCCATGTGCATCTCTCATTACATGGTTGTACTTGAACGGCTGATTATTATGAACATTAAAATAAAATCAAAGTATAAGTAAACTTTCCCTGTGAAAACGATGTCTCAGATGATTCAGTTGTATGTGATAATAGTTCTTATTTACACAAACTTAATTAGAAATAAGTTCGTTTGGAATTTGGTTTTAGTGCCACAAAATAAACAAACAAAAAGCACCGAAACTGATACTAAAAAGTCGTCGAACGCCGACTTCAAAATTTTTCACGTCGACGAATCGAAAAAGCCCTTAAAACGGTGCGAAAAGTACCGAGTTGACAACTCTGTACATACTTTGGTGTTCTGTGGCTTTTTTGATCGCCATTCAAAGAACTGAAATAATAGACACATTCTTCTTGAGATAATCCACATCGAAATTAATGAAAAAACAGTCCAAGAAAAAAATATTTTTTAATTTAATATTCTCTGCCCAAATTGATTTTCTCTGAACTCACTGTAAACAAAACAAAACGCGCATCAAACGGTTTAGTTATTGTGGTGCTGCCAGACTTTAGATATAGACAAGAGTCTTGCCAGTTCTCAAAATGTAAACATTACTCTCGTAAAATTATATATTCACCGAACTCGCCTCTTAATTGGGTCATTGTTTCGCGTGTTCTGGGGCATGAGAAACCGTCTGGTTGTAACCACATGTCAGCCGACTCGAGCTCCTCCATTTTGGGCACACAAATATTTGTAATCATCTCACGGTAGCGATTGTCATTTACAGTAACATTTCTGACTTCGTTGTCAGTGATGTCACCGGCCGATAATCCATGCATTCGCAGTTCTCGCAATGCCTCTGGCTGCATTCAACCAGAAATGAACTTCGGCAGAGCATAAGAAGTCCACGATGTACTTCCGTAGCCGTGCAAGTGTTTTGATAATAACATTCAATAATCTGCTAAAATTATCCGTAAGTCGATTCATGGTTAAATTACAGACCAAACCAATGGTGCAATTATCAACTTGGTAGCCACAAGAATGCAACAAGTCAGCCAGAACCTCAACGGATACAGTATGGTAACCAACTCCATTGAATCTCTTGAGCACCGTCGCATTGTGGGGTGCGTTTCTTTATTTTATTGTTGTTATAATGGGATGCACTCAAATGAAATCATACATTTTATTGCTGACAGAAATATTATTTTTTAGATTTCCATTAAGTCGTTAGTAAATTTAAAACTCTAAAAACGTTTTCTGCAAAACTAGTTTCTTTTGAGTTATAATACTAATGAAACAAATGAATATATCAGACCATTAACCTGCCGATTTCTTTAAATGTTTTCAAACTATTTAATCGCCCAGATAACATTCCGTTTCATAAGTGAATAACGTAGCAAGACATAATGCACTGTTACATTTTAATATGACTAAAGATCATAATTCAATACCTGATAAGATCTAGGATTTCGTGTTTACAGAAAGCGTGATAGCGCAGCTAAAATGTGGCTGTCTGTGCTATTATGCTCTGCTGTGACGTTTGATATTAAAGTGATGTTCATTTTCCCCTGTTCCCTACAATATCGACTCTATCTTTGCAAATTTAATACTAAAACTTTCATGCTATTGATCTTGATTCAATGTAATCGATATACAGCAAAAGATAATTCAAATAGCAATTAAACAATTTTTAATTTCCTCACGAATTAAATTCGTTGCTTTTAAAATAATATTAATATCAATTTTCAAGTGTTACTTAAATAATTCAACAAATTTCATTCTATTAATTTTGTAGATTTTAAGTAAATTTTAATTTTACTCACCTCTTAAATAAACTCAAAACATTTTAGCTATTAAAATTCAATTTATTAAGCCCGCGTACCGATAACCGTTTTATTTAGAAAGTGGCAACACTCAAAAACACTTGCATTTTTTTATATCTAAATTTAAACGTTTTAATAATTATTAAAATTTACTCTGCTTTTTCTAATGCACAAACATATTATATATGCCATCCATTTGTGTCGTTAACAATAATTAAAACAACAACAACACATGCTTAACAGTTGGTATTAGTACTTTGTGTTATGTACATACCATTGTTCTGTTAAATATTTGAAAATATCATCCTTAACAAGCACTTCTAATTAGAGAGCCAGATGTGGCGATTGCTAGCCAAAAGTGCCTGCTTTTGAGACTTTTTACCGCGAATACAGTAAAAAAAAGAACTGGCATCCTCGTTCGCATCATCAATTCATCTTGCTGCATAATAGAACGCACGAGAGCCTGAATGTGTGTGCATGTATGTATTTACACAAGTTTCTATGTACAACAACAACAGCAACATTAACAAGGGATTGCCGGTTATAGCAACAACAACAGTGCTTACTTTTGCATTGCTATTTCATCACTTATTTGATTGACATTTTCTTGCAAATGGCCAACATTAACACTTTTTAATTTCACTTTTAACGCCATATTTTGTTAAATTAGTTACACCCATTAATTACTACATAATTATTGAACATTTTGCACATTCTTTTGGATTTTATAAGCACTTCGATTGGATTTTATACGCACTTTTAGACGAACGGCGATCCGTTGTGTCCGATTAGAATGGTGAGCGAGCGAAAACTAAAATGTTTGCCAATTATAGAAAGAGGAGTTGCCAGATCCAATAGAATTAGTTTTAGTTCCTTTGATTTTTTTTTTACATACATAAAATTTGCTTAATTATTTTTCGTTCAAACTAATTTGAAAATACAAGGGTTTGAGATTAATTTATGTAAAATATTAGATAGATATTGTTAATTTCAAAGAGCAATGCATTTTTTCATATTCAATGGTTTTAACGTGATGGTGTGAATTGGGTGATACATTACATTTCCCGACTGCATTTCCTGGCAAAATTGTATTTCACACTGTATGGAAAACATCGTTCAGGACCAGTTAAGTTTCCGGTAACAATTTGCATTTGCTCAGGCAGTTATTAAAGCAATGCGACCGAAATTATTAACGCTTTAGTGTTATAAATGGATATCCAAACAGGCCTTTTAAAATCAGGAAACGCTCTTCTATATTGTTTGTTCTAGGATGATGTAAGATTGTGTGGCCTCGTAGTTGCATTTTTCCAAAAATCTACAAATCATTTGCACTACTAAATCAATACCGAAAAACAAAATTTAAATAATATTTAGTTGACAAGAAATCTTTATAAAACTATAATTTACATTTAATAAAATGGCTAAACAAAATTTTTAACTACTAGGAACATTTGATTTCTAGTCTTAAACAATTCACAGAATCCGTTCTATTCCAGCGAACCAGCTGCGCAATTGGACGACTTGGTTTAACAAACAACGTTAACTCTTTATTAAGAAGCAGTGGCGAAAATTTCGTTGTAATAACGGCTTTAGTAGAGGGGCGATATTTTCCCTCTAATGGATCACTGCTAAACGAACGCCCTCGTTCATCGGGTGATTCTTTAGTAAATATAGCATCATTAAGAGCATCGTCAATCAGACGATAACTAGGCTGTCGATATGGACTATAACCCAACTTCTTGCATATTTGTCGTACTTCCGACACATCAGGTGGTGTAGATTTTGGAAAACATTTCGTATGCCAAATGCCATAATTTTGTTCCAAAAGTTGTCCGTATTCTGGTGGTCGCAGGTGCTGCCTATTAAATTAACAAAATAAATGGTTTTAAAAACTATTTTGTTTCACAAGAATAATTAATATATATTTTTACTTTTGTTGCAAATCATGTCCTTGTTGTATGGGATGCTCGATGCCAAAACAGTAGCGTTCATCTTCACCATTAGGACAATCCAATTCGTTGTCACATACAAACTCACGTGGTATGCAATCTTCTGAAGATCTAAAATTTCTTTCAATCACTAAAAGTTTTTACTGATTTAAAAGTTTTATTTTTACTTACGGTCCACATCGGAAACGATCTGAGGTGCAATTACAAAAAACTGGACTTTCATCACTCTTATCCCAACAATTCCTAACACCATCGCAAATTTTTGCAGGATCTGTGGCCCTGAAAAGACGATATTTGAAAAATGGTTGCTTTCTCAGAAATCAACATTTCGATTAAGTTAGTGAAGTTCATCAATAGCAAATTAAAGCAAATAAGGATTTGTTATCCTCAAAAGTTAATATTTAATTTAATAGATCGCATTAAAAATATTATTTTATCAAAATGGATGTACTATTCAGGAAACTTTCCCTGTCTATTCCATTCCTAAATTTGGTGGATAAACAATCGACAAATACCCGCAAATCGACCAAACGCAAGATCTGCCGAAAACATTACCGCTGTGCGTGAGAGTTTTCAGTTGAATCCGATGCGGTAAATTTTAAGTCACTCACAACAACTCGGTCTTTCGCAGAAAACAATTTGGCGAATTTTACATCGCGACTCGAGCCTACAACCAAGTGGGCAAAAACTGAAGGTTATAGACAATGTCGTGGGTTCATTGAATGAGCCCTGAAGAAGTTGGCAACTGACTAGAATTTTCGTTGATAAAACAACTTCAGAGACAAATTTATGAATAAATGCGTAAGTTAACAAGCTAAATTGTAAAAAAGTCAGTGCATATTGCGAATAATTGGTCTATATTACATTGGTAATAACGTCGACCACTCGATGATTACCAACTACTTTTGGCCTGAATCGTGTGATCTGAACAACAACGACATGTGGTTTCAACAGGACGGAGTTACTTCCCACACAGCTCATGCCTCAGTGGATATTATATACAAGATGCGAGGGTATGGTTATCTCACGTGCGGGTGAGGTGAACTGTTCATCCAGATCTTGCGATTTGAACCCGTCCGATTTTTTCTTGTGGGGTCTACTTGGTTGCAGTACCCAAACGGAGAGCACTAAGTAATTAAGAGTAATATAAATTAACACCATCAGTTGTTAGCATAAAAAGGGCATTGGAAACTACCAGGACAGAGCATTGATAATTTTCTCAATTATTACCTTAAATATGTAAAACAGGAGCATATTGTGGGCTCATCTGTTAAATCTTCACAATCCGGTACATTATCACAAAATTTTGTTTTCGGCAAACATTTATCAGTATTACGGCATTTCATTTCGGAAGGAGCACAAGCTGTAAAGAAAAAGTTTAATAGAATTTATTTGCATTAATTTGCTGAATTTTCAGTAATTACTTTTACTCAAGCGTTTACACATCTCAACATTTTCATCACTCCCGTCATGACATTCCAGGCCACCATCACAAATTTGAGTCTCATTTAGACACAAACCTAAAGGACATCTTAAGCCTGAGCATGGAGGTGCATTGTTAGGAAATTTACATTGTGAATGCTCTAAAGAAAAACAAATTATGAAACACCTTAATTAAGGTCAAGTACATGCTTCTTACCTAATTTCTCGTGTATAACTTTATAGACTTCTTCCAAGGTTCTTATGGCAAAGGCCTGCTTGAAGCTATAACAATTTGTATTATTATAGGAGAATAAAGCATTCGGATACCAACCAGTATTATTGCTACGACACACCAAAATTCCCTGATCAATAGGTTCTAAAGATGTGACATTTAAGTTTTTACAACCGAATTGCAAACAGCTGGTGTATGGCGAGATTACATCCATTTCCTCGGTACTGGGTGAGTTTCTTAGCGTTATTTCGTCAGTAAAACCGTCACTTACATTAGAGTTTGAAGGAAGATTTCTTTCTATCAGGCGATAACAGCTAACGGCCGGGCCTCTACACTGTTTGTCATCATTTTGTTCATTCAGAGAAACGGTTTTAATGCGACCGTGCGTGTTCTCATGTAGTACAGCAATACACTCATGCTTGAAATTGTTGTCTTCAGGAGAGCTTAACAAGATGAAAAAATATATGAATAGTTTTTACAAAATATCATAACATATGAGGCTTGTTTAAAATATAAGGTGAACTTTCACTATTCACTTTTAATCGTGCTGATCCTTTTTTTTAATTGTATTTGAAAATTCATAGATCTTTTTTCTTAAAATATATTTCTATTTCGTTTCTTTCAAAGCAGTTCTATTCAGATATAAAGATTGAATTTTTGGAGACTTTCTTTTTGGCAGCTCGACTATTTGCGTGTAACATGTTACCGTTAAACCTGTTCAGTCTGGTCTATAATTTAACCATAAATCGCCTTGTGCATCGTACACTTCTGCTTGAATGACTACGTAAGCATTGCAAGAACTATCGATGCATCCCAAAAAATGCACTATTTGGAATGGATTATAGTCCGGAGGCTTCATTGATATGCAATTTTTGATATGTCCTTGAGTTCTATCGCTTATTCGATTTTTATCTCTTTATTCTTAGGAACAGGAAAATTTGCGGACTTAGTTCCATTTTTTTCAAAAGATTTTATGTAAAATCGTTGATCTCTCTTTTAGACAGCAAAAAATCGCAAATCGCGTGACGTAGCGCGCAATATTTCACCTTATTTTTTAAACAGACTCCTACATCTCTTACCCATCTGGTATAAAAGCTGGCATTATAAAGTGCGTAAAATGCACAGGCCTTTCTAAATGCAATAATAGAACATCACTACCCTGGACAACCTCCGAACAGTCTATTCTATGGATGGCTTCGTGATTACTCCTGTGTGGGGTATGTTTAGTTTTGCCACCACCAAGCAAAGCCGTTACATAATCCAAATTGAATCTTAGACAAATATAATTTAATTAAATAGCTGAGTAATTAAACATAAATAAAATAATATTAAGTACTCACCTGATACCAAAATCACAAGATTCGTGCACCATTATCCAATGATTATCCAACAGCACACCCAGACACCAGAGTTTACCATTCGCATAGACATCCACCAACCACGGCCAGTGTAGCTCTTCTAAGACATCGTGCAGGTGTTGGTCAACCAAAATACTTGAATTAATTTTGATTTCAGTATTATTAAGCAATTTTTCCAACATCTCTTGCTTATTATCAACCACCTGTGTGGGTACAGGAGGCTCCACAAAAACATTAGGCCTATTGTAAGTATATATGGACGGTTTAATATACGGAATGTTTAAATCATTCACAGGTTTCTGTACACCTGCACTAAGTATTTTTATTGGTTTTGTATGATTTGATTTAGCGTTGCACTCTACGTATAAGCCCATGCAAGATTTTTCAGCCTGTTCGATGCGTATCGATCTTAGATTACTTCTCAAGTCTTTAAGAAATATATTTTTAATATGATAAAAATTTAAATTATCACTGACAACTGCTACAACTTCAGTATTAAATTTTGTACCGGAACGAATATCTGGGCTAAATGGTACAATATGACCAGCATGTTGGTAAGGATCAGTGGTATTGTAGAATTTGAAACCTTTGAAACCCAACAGTGAACAAACTTCGACAGCAGTTTTTGCATTATTTTCGCTAAACGTTGTCTCATGAGTGCACACAGTTCGCCAAATGCCATTTATATTGCGAGTAAATACACCAGAACTTTGGAGAGAGGGTCTTTTATTAGAATCTAGTACAATTTCTTTGCCGTTGGTGAGAGCAACTACAAGAATAAAGAGTAGTCATTTAAATATCTCTGAATATACATTTTAATACACTCATATATACTTACAACAATCCTGCTCATCTTCTTTAAATTGACAATCTATTACATTGTTACAGCGTTTTTCTAACGGCACACAAGTATTGGACAAAGGACATGCAAACTTATCACCAGTGCAGTTTTCATCTGGAAATAATTTATTTTGTTTTACAATTTTAGTGTACAAGTTTCAAAGCAAACTCACTGCAATTGTCTTCATCGGTTAAATCTTGACAATCTATTTTCCCATCACATATCAAAATAATTAATTCATCCTGAAATTAGAATACGAAATATGAGAATCATACTACAAAAAGAAATTAAGTTGATAATTAATTGCCTGTTCACGATGTCGAAGGTCTTATTCTTTCGCACAACAATATTTAAAACAAAAATAATTTACAAAATGTTCTTGTTTCAAATATAATAATGCGAAAGAAATAATTTTTTCGACATCGTGATATATTCAGTTAAAATATCTTTGTAACAAGTATCACCCTGGTTTATTGCTTGTGCAATATTTTTTTTAGTATAAATTTAGAATATGATCGTGATTTGAGGGTCTCTGATTTTAATAAATTTTTCTCCTTATATATTTTTAATCTATGTAATAAAAAAGGGAGATGTGTAACTCTAATAAACCGTGAATTGCCACTAGTACACTTTGTGTTTGCTTGCGGTGTAACAAAAGGCCTTAATATGTTGTCAGCTTAATATTAAATAATTCAAAGAAAGGAAGTTCTTTGTCATCAAGCAACGTTTTTGTGACCACCATTTAAAATATACTCCTGTAATATGTTGCTGTTTGGGAGGGCGATTAAAGTTGGATATATTGTGGTTTATTTTTAATGCGTCTGCTTTCAATAAAAAAAAAAGTTCCATGAAAATATTAATAATAAATATTTCTCACATATTAATATCTTAAACAAATCACACAAAGGAGTGATGAAGTATTGAAAAAGAAATTATAAAAAAAAAAATTTAACTTAATATAAAGAGTCCTTAAGCTTAAACGTATTAGAGAATATTATTAAAAACTAGAAGAATTTAAAAAAGAATTCTTAATATCCGACTTATACTCACGAGTATATTCACATATATTTTAAGAAGCAACCAGCAAATGAAAATAAATTGTCTTTACTAAAATTTTACCTTCAAATAGTCTCTGCAACTACACTCTTCTTCATCTGTACCATCTTCGCAATCTGCAATGTGATCGCAACGAAGTTTAATGTTAATAACTTGCGGTATTCTGTAAGACAAATAATATCTTGTTAAAGTAAAAACAGGCGAAAACTTAAAAACAAATTAGAAGTATAAAATGTGTATTCTTGCGATCAAAGAAAAATTTTTCATACACTAGAAAAAAATATTTAATATTTTACATATTTAAGTGTTTGTTTTCTTTTCTAGAAAATAATGCAATAATTTTTTAGAATTTTTTTTTCTTTTATTTAATTTATTTTTTACCTGCATAAGGGCATGGTTGTGTTAACTGTTGTCGGCTTGTCTCAATAACGGAGGCATAGCACTGGTGACTTAAAAATACCGACATCTATTAACACCATAATGTACTAAAAGAGCAGAACGCAGGAGCTAAATTAAGACATTCGATATCGTTCGAAATTTCGATTGATATCGACTACACTCTACTTAGTCGGTACATGTACCAGAAAATTCACCGGCGAAGTAAAAATAGCCACCACAAAATTCTCTCTCTCTTCTAATTTGTCTTCACCTGTTTCCTTAACACTATCCCCTCTTTTCCAATTCGAGGACGATGCACTGCATATGTAGGGGTAATTCCCTGTGTGCTAATCCATGCAAAAATAAGTTTGCCCCTATTTTTCAAATAAATGTATGTGTGTGTGTGTGTGTGTGTCTGTAAACTTACTTCTTGCATGTAAACTTCAGATCCGTTTTCGTAGGGGTCGCCGAAGATTTAAAAACATTTTCAGTTGTGTGAACTACAGTAACTGGAGAATCCGTATGTGCTAAAGATGTGGTTACGTTATTACCATCAACTGTGGTAATATCATGAAAATATGTAGGCGTTGTCATTGTATTAGGAGCATCTGCAGAACTGCCACCTTTCATATCCATAGATGTTTCATTTTCGAATGTCTGTGTGTTGCTTACACTTCTGCGGGTCGAGGTCTCTTGCGACAAACTTTCACCAGTTTTACTTTCAAGTAATTGTACCGCCATCGTCGTGAACTTGTTAAAATCGCCGATGGAAGTTGGTACCAGAGTGGTAAAGGCTATAGAAGATTCCGTTGTAACAGTGAGGGACGTTGGTGATTGTGTACTTTCACTGGTGGTTCCAGCACTCGTAGTTATCTCTTCAGAAATTTTAACTGCGTGATTAGTGCTTGACGTTTCCTTTACTTTTTCATCTTCAATTAATAGTTCCTTAGCAGAACCTGTAGACTTTAAGTCCGTTGTACTTTTATCCTCAACGCCTTCCACTACCAACGTATTTTTCGATACAATAGCTGAAGTAGTTTCTTCTTCGCTTTCTTTCGGATAATAGTCGCTCTCGGTATTTGTAGTATTTTTTGCACTACCCAAATCTGGCTCAAAATTATAGATGCAACCTGCTTCATCCTCGCCACCCAAGCAATTGACAATA
This sequence comes from Linnaemya vulpina, assembly GCA_963675445.1. Lineage (NCBI taxonomy): Eukaryota > Metazoa > Arthropoda > Insecta > Diptera > Tachinidae > Linnaemya > Linnaemya vulpina. Next base: position 43,021,201 of record OY776278.1, on the reverse strand, counting down.
CGATCGCATCGTTTTCTTTGTGGTATACAACGCTTGCCGCCCCACATACACATATAGCCAGGGCAAAGTTCTTTTGGCTGTAAGCGTGGCAAAATCTCGGGACCTGTTGACATTTCAATCCAGTCCACATACAAAGCCAATCTCGTATAAACACCGAATTCTTCTGGTCTACCACAACCATTGCCATGACTCACAACGCCTGCTATATACCACTCATCATTGTTGCTGACACTACGACAGTACAGTGGACCGCCCGAATCACCTTGGCAAGCATCCATTCCTCCGCCCGGATCACCGGCGCAAATACTTTTAGCTTCTATATCTCCTTTTTCGATACAGTTCCGGCGAATCGGTAGAGCTACTTGGCGTAGGGATTCACCTAATGAAATACGAAATTTAAAATAAATAAAAATTTGAATTTAAAAGTGCTGTTGGTTGAAATAGTTAAAAAGTAAAATAGTAAAAAACAAATCAACATAAAATATTAACACAAGGAAAAGTGCTGTATTCGACTGTCCCGAATTTTATATACCCTTCAACGACATACGTCTGATACTATTTACAGTATTTTTGAGTGAGACTCCAATTACTTATAAAAAATGTTTCATACTACAATACAAAAATGTATAAGTTGGATATATTTTTGTTAAAAGAAATGAAATCAAACACTTTAAAGAACAAAATTTTCATTCGAAGCACTACGAATACAAGAGGGCTGGATTTGCACAGAATCATCACTTTCAGCTTTGCCGGGCATTGGTCAAAAGTTATTATAAATAGTGGTAAATAATTGCCACCTAAACAAGGACAAAAGGATATGATTTGTCTTATTGTTTTATACTATTTTCAGATTAAATTAACTTTTTTTCAAATTAAACGATCGTTTTTCAAATTTATTAAAACCCTTTTAAAATTTAAAATTATTACAAAAGAGGTTAAATTTTATTTGAATTCAGTTTAATTTATTTTGAAAAATGTTTCGTTTAATTAAAAGAAAGTTTCATTCATTTTTCGTTTAACCTTAAAATGCTATATACTATAGGCCTTATAACAATTTTTATTTTGATTTATTAATAAAGCGTAAAAATTATATGTTTATTTAAATGAATGAAAATCATTAAAATACCCATTAAAACTTGTATGAATTTTTAGGTTACCCAGTGGGCAGCCAACCCCACTTTTAACTCAATCTAATTTCGTTTTGCATTTTGAACTTTCATGTACTTTGGGAGTTATAATAAAATATCCTGACCAATATTTTGCTATAACCCTGTACAATTTTATTTGCACTGTGATAAAGAAGCACTTGTTTAATACTTACTTCCAGGCCCCTTTTCTCTGACGGCTCCCCAACCAACAGTTATACATAACGCGCCTTCTTTTGGTCCCCAAACCCAGTCGTCTCCTAATGTCGTGCGACCAATATTTGGCAGACAAATTGGTTTTACCCAACGATTATATTGCAATGGATTCAATACACGTAACAAAGCTATATCATGGCGCATACTAACATGTTCGTAGCCCTCATGTACAATCACATGGGTAACGGGTTGTATTTGAGTGGATGAAGAAAAACTCAAACGTCTTAAAAGACCAGCATATACTTCATAGTAATATTTTTGGTAATTAATGGCACAATGGGCTGCACTAATAATCTGTAAAGAAAAAACATAATAAGTTAATTAATTTCGAACAATTAGCCATGAATCTTAATTCGATTTAACATAATAATAAGTTAATGTCAATTCTTCCATTAATCCTTAGATTATTTGCCAAGTCTTTCGAACACTAGGCTACTAATTATAATTCAATTTAAAAATCAATAAATTGATTGTACTGAAGTTCATCACAACACTAAGTTCAAAATTATTAGTCATGCTGAAGTTCAATTTTCCGAATCACTTTTATAGTAATAATTTGTCTCAAATTTATTTATTGTAGAATACTTTTTGTAATCTCAAACTAGCAAAACAAATGATTATGAAAAATATTCTAGTATTCCACTCTTAATAAAACATTTGAATTGAAGACAAATTCTTAAAATAAAAGCAATTTCCACATTCTAAGATTTGAACTTAAGGATAACTTATAATTTGAAACTTCTTATAATTTGAAATTCAAGGCCTTATTCACAACATTCTATTAAGACAAATTTTATACACAAAATTTATTTAAAATAAAAATAAAAGAAACATTAACTTGAGTTCGAATATTAATAAACTTTATAATTGAATTCATTGAAGTTCACATAAAAAAAATTAACTTTTATTTCTTAAGATGTAATTTTTATAGGCGTAGTAAACAACTCATCCAAAAATGTTCCTATTGAAATCAATAAAAAAAGTTATGGCCTTTAAAATTGGCTCCAGACGCTACTCATACAAATTATTAAAAACAAAACTTTTAGATCGACTGTAAATAACACTTACCCAGTGCGCTGAATAAATAGATCCGCCACAATGGAATTTTCCATCTCTGTATATAGCAACAACAAATGGCCACTCCATAGGTTTACTAAACGTGCCACCGACAATTCGCTTACCATAATTATCATCGACTGCCCTTTTCTTTCGCTGTTCCACTGTTGCCTGAAGTGTGGCAAAACGTTTTGATTTTCGTAAAAACACATTCGATGGGCTTTGTTTAGTGAAGCCACACTTTGTAGGTGTACACTGGACATAAGTAGCATAATCAGCTAAAATATCTTGACTATCGCGCTGCTGACAAGATTGAGGAAAATGAACATTGCCAGCATGCACAGGTTCTATAAATGGTCCCGGCAGAGACAACCGTCGGAATGTTATGGTCGGTTTACCAAAATCGCCACCTTCGTTTTGACAACCTTCCAGAGCCCATTTAGCACCATTGTTGCAAACAGGATACCATGCACCTTGATAGTTGCGGTAGAGAAAGCCTTCAGAAGTTGAGACTGGACTTATCTAAAATAGACAGCAGGTTTTATAAAAACCGTCTGTGTGTGTATTACACAAATATTTATATATTTACCATTTTCTGTGTTGTATCACTAACAATTAAACTGCATTCTCTTTCATCTTTGCCATTAAGGCAATTGTTAAATCCATCACATTTTTCCAAAGCACTAAAGCACATAGATACGGTCGATCGATTGTACATTTCATATTCGGAAGAGTGTTCATAACAAGAGTACATATATTCCCCACAACCGAAACAGCCAATTTCATCCTCGGCCATAGGACAATCGGCATAGCCATCACAGATACGATTGTCATGTATGCGTTGTCGGCAAGTACAAGCCGCTTCATCGCTACCATCTAAACAATCGACCACACCGTCACACCAAGAACCTTCTCGTATGCATTCGTTTCCACCATAACAGGCTACCTGTCCTGGCAGTTCGCATTTGAAATTATCTCCAGGACCCAAATGATTGGGAAGATTAGCATATGAGGCATAGATAATATTGGAAGACAAAGAATTCTTTGAAGCATTGTTGCGCATTTTGAAATTGGAATTCGAAAAGCCCATACCGCTTACAGCATTACTGGGCGCACTTGAGCCTCCACCTCCTACACCAATTGTACCACCAGAATTTGCCTGATTTTCCATGTATGTACAAAGGAATTGCTTCTGTTGAGATCCTTGATGTTGTTGTTGGTGTTGTTGTTGTTGTTGTTGTTGTTGTTGTTGCTGCTGCTGTAGATATTGTTTTTGCGTTAAAGCATTTTTAGAGAAAATATTCGGTATATTATTTCCTTGACCCCTAAAAATTAAGTATTTCCTTTAAAATTATAATAAATTTCAGATACCAAAATAGTTTTACCCTTGTGCGGTACCAGTTGCATGATTGAAGAAATTACCAGTTGTTGCCATATTTTGTGGTATGAAAAATATGCCTCCAGAGCCACCAGCACCCGCCATCATCCCACCGCTTGAGCCACCAAATGCTCCTGGCATACCAAAATATGATGGAGTCCAAATGGGCATTTGATTGAACATACGCGTATTAGCCGGGGAGACATAAAAACAAACGGGTATTGTGGGCATGCCAAAGTTAGGATTGAACATGAATTGAGCTGAAGCTTTCATGGTTTCCCCTGTTACCGGAAATCCGCCCATGGGAGCACGACTAGTGAACTGTACTGCTGAAGACTGTGTATAATTTTCTGCCGGAGGGTAATTTTGAGTGTTTGCGGTAGAATTATTTGAATAGGACGCCTGATTATGCAAACGCTGTGCTATGCGTTCACATAGACTCATGAATTGGCTGTCTGCTGAGAAATTCCTAGATTAAAACTATTTCAAAATACTAAATATTCATACTTACCTCTAAAATTATTGGGATTCACTGGATTCAATTTCGGTCCTAACTTTGAAGCGTGTTTAGCATCTACATCATCAAGTGAGTCCATAATATCTTGTTGATCATTTATCGCTGCATGTTGGAATTTCTTTTCCCAACCACTACGTGCAACAGGATTATATGTTTCATATTGCTTCTGAGTGGTTGGATCAGTACGTTCCAAGGTCTCTAACATATTTTCTGAGCTACTTGGATTATCTAAAGGATGTTCAGCTTCATCGTTGTAGCTCACTTTACTTCCCAGGGTATTCAACTTGCAATTGATGTCTTCCCGCGTAGCATTGCATTTTTCAGAGCCAGTGTTAACTGAACGATCCATTGATATAGTGGACAATGGTTTGTCAGTCCTATCATAAGAGTTATTATTATCTTTGGTAGCTGTCATGGTGTTGTAACTTTCCGTTACTACCGCGATCAGTGCTTTACCTTCTAAATTCGCTTCAGACTCTATTTTCTTTTTGAATGTCTCTTCTGAAGCAATAATTTTCACTGTTGTTTGAGGAACTGAGTTTTTGTTAAATGTTGACTCTTCTTTCGAAGTCAGTTTGTCATTAAATCCAGAAGCTGTAGTAACCAACTCTTCCGCAGTTTTTAAACTTGCAGTTGCATGATGAGTACGATCGACATTTGTAACGTAATCAATTGTACTGTTATTTATAAATAGTTCTTCGTGCATTTCAGTTGAGGAGTTGGAGGGATCATCTCTTTCGGTAGAGTTATAAAATTCCTCGTAATATTGTTTCACAGAAGCTGTACTTTTTGGAGCAGCTGTTGAGGCTGTAGTACTCAAAGGTTTCATATTGTTTGTCAAAGGTTTATCATCTTCTGCAAAATCAGTTTCGATACTTTCAATAATTTCGGTAGTAGTACTCGTAGTCATCGCCATTACATGAGGAGAAGTAGTATCCAACTTTTTTTTGCGTAATATAGCAAATTCTTCCTCCGAGCTATAAAAATCTGGACCGGCCAATATCCCAGTTATACTACTATATTTGATATCTTCCGCTTTTGGTATTTTACTTGTACTACTCTCTGCGAAGTTAGAAGGCTCCAGAGTTGTTTTAATATTTCCATGGGTTGTAGTATTTTCTAAAACGGGCTCATTTGACTCGTTGCTGCTTGTGCTGGCTTCTAATATGAGTTGACTGTCTCTAAATATCGCTCTCATTTTTTCCATTTTCTCATTTATTTCTCGCGCCAAATTGTACATACGCATAAAGGCTGCCATACAATCCCCGTTACCATGCGATTCCTTTTTACATCGTTTGTATTCTTGTTCTAATTTACTGATGGCCTGTTTGGTGCGTTTGTTTCGTACTTTGGCGTACAGACTCTTCAAATCCAATGTACTTTGTTGCAGTTTCATGGGGTCTATAGAATCCAAATTCGATGTTAGTTCGTATGAATCCGGCACACTAAACTGCTCTTCAGTTGCTTCTCTCTTGATTCTTCTGCTAAGAATGCGAAACTTTTTATGTTCCACATGCAAATTTCGGTCATTTTTGTTGTTTATATCGAAGTGTCTTGCTAGTTCTTCATTCTTCGATTGGAAATTGAGTGTCCGATGCAAGTGGTTAGATAGCTGCCGCTCCACATTTGTAGGAGTCTTTGCTTGACAATTTTCCAAATTAAGAGCAACAATTTGCCTTAATTTATCTAGGAAATATATATTATTTATTAATTCTATATTCTTTCGTTATATAATTATGCAGTTGTTATCAAAACTTACCCATTCTCTCCAGGACTATCCCATGATATATAATAGATGTTAATATAATAAGGAATACAATTACGGATAAGGTAAATATTTTTGTCATATTTAGCCTGCTGCATTTTCGATGTGATCGTGCAGACGGAGTTTCAAGTTCTATGCAAATATTGGAAAATTTCAATTTAGTTTTAATTTATAAAATTGTTTGTCGTGGCGATTCGGTGACTACATATCCACATTTTGTTGTTGTGCTTTCTAGGAAGAATTCAGTCTTTGCTGACCTATACGTTAGGGATGATTACCCCTAAGAGCTATTTTTACTAAACAACTAAGTTACTGAAACAACTGAGCAAAGTGTCGACATTTTTTTCTGGTACACCTTGAATTATCTTATCGTTCACTAATATCAGTGAAATATACATGATTCAAAAGGTATTTTCGCGTAGATGTGCACAACTGTGCGATCCTATGAATACTGTACGACCCTAGTAATAATTGAAAGAAAATAAGTTCGCCTATAAGAATCTGGAAGAGGGTGAAAGGGAAGTTAACGTATCGCACAAGACCACAGTCAATAGAGAGTTAACTTTTACAGATTTTATTTCCAGGCTTAAGCAGTAACCATTTACAACGGGTACCAAGTGCTCTATAAGTCCTCACCTGGATTCCTTGTGGTTAAGGGATAACGCTCGCCCAGAGGAATGAACTTATTGGCGCACCATCTTGTTTATGATGTTTACCAATATGGACGTTCATGCCAAAATTGAGGTGTCGCCGAACTTCACTGCTCCGTCAGCTAAGTTGGATGATTGTGTGACCCAGGAATTGGTTTCCTTCAAGAGTCCACACGATGATTGAGGTTGCTAATAAAATTATTGCGAGAGGAGGTGGTTCCTAGTCAACAGAAGCCGTTGCTGTGCGCTTAAATATCACCGGACGATACTCTTCACACTGAGTGAAGCTGAGTATTAGAATTTTTAAGTTTTGAAGCGAAATAAAACGAAATTGCAGCAGCAGAAAATCCAAGCAATTACAGCAGTAGCAGCATATATAAAAATAGGACTAAAGCGCTCTTAAATATTTGCAAGCAAAAAATAACAATCTCCCGAAAATTAAAGCAAAAACTAAAGATCCTGGAAAATCTAAATTTTGGAATTTTGCGAAAATTTTCTTAGGAATTGCGGGGATCTCAGGTACAGAGAACAAGAACTTAATGGCGAATTTATAAAAAAAAAATATTATTTTTTAATAGGACCAGCAATCAGGTGATGACTCCCACAGATGCGGTACACTGTACCAGAACTAGAAAGGAAGGGACAGTGATGAGACGATAAATGAACAATAATAAGAAAGGAATATGTTGTAGCAGTTTTAATTCTTACTAAGCCGATGATTTTTTCCTAGACTCCGTCCACACAATGAAACTTTTGCTGCTGCCGTTTTCAGTTTTTAGTAAGAAAGAGTGAGAGAGAAATATAATGACTATATAATATAACAATACAAAAACTGCTTAAACAAAAGTTGCAGACGAAGAGACTGTTTTTATTCTTCTCTTTAGCACACGATAATGTCGATCGTTGTCGGTAGCGTTTAGCAATCAGTAATATGCCTTCGTCATTGAAACAGGCCGACGTGAATTAACACCTGCATGGTTGTGTTCATCAGATATATCGATATCAAATTCATGACTGAGCTGAAAACCCCTTTGGATTACTTTTCATGGGTCCATGTAGAGTCGTTGGATTCTGGCGATAAGCCAGCATCTCTTGATATATTGGAAGCCAATATTCAAGTCACCATTAATAAGTCCACATTCATTCGAAAAAGCACCCTTAAATTCGCCAAATCGCATGGACCAGGTAACTCGTACCCGCGGCGGACATATACCAAATCTTATATTTAAAAAATAAATGCCATGAAATTTTCTGCCAGATTATGATAAAATAAAGTTATAATAAATCAGTCTTTCATTCATAAAATGTATTTAAAAAAAATAACATCTGCCAGTTTGCACAAGATTAATTATCCTTTTTTGCTACTAATTAATTTTGCCATTGCACTTGTTAATCATTTTTAATAACTTGACATTTTCGTTTTTAATAACTGCATCTTTAGTTTGCTAGCTGCCAATTTATTTTAATTGTTGGCTGAGATTTCACATCCTTTTCGTAATTTACTTCACTGCGTCGTCACTCGTTTATACAATAAAAGTCTTTATAAATCATATTTTTATGACAACAGCATTATTATTATCGAAGGACATTCGTCCAATTATATTGTTAAATATATTATTTACCATCACTTGAGATTTTCAATTTTGTTGACATTTTTCTCTGATCCTTTTTGCAATATCCTTCAACACGTTTCTTAAATTATTTTTGCTTTAGAGCGCTGAAACAATTTCATACAGCATTTAAAAGCTTGTCAGGATCAAATTTCACTTTATAAACATATTTTTAATTTTTACTATTATTATTTTGTTTAATTCACTGTATGTTGTACGGTTGCTTGGTAATCCATAATAATTCCCAGTAATCCAATATGGGCTGCAGAAACTTCAGTTCTTTCACTATTTTTTCACACTTCTTTATTCGATTGAAATACTTCCGTTCGCGTAATAGCACGTAAGTTGACTGAACCTGTTGATGGCAGTTTGCTCGCCTTATGAAGCATTTCAAAAGTGAAATGACGTTGCAGTTTTCGATGTCTGTACAACAACAAAAGCACAGCAAATATCCACGGTTCAATTGACCCAAATATAAATAAAATTTTTGCAAACCGCATAAAAATATTTATGCTGCTGAAAGGGTTTCTTTTCTTCTTCAGTTATAAATTGAAAAAAAAAATGTTTTTATTGTATTAATGAAAATAATGGTTTGGCTGCATTTTACTGCTGACTCTACATTAAAAGAGATGGTATTTAACTGAAGTCAAGTCTAAGGTAAACGAAAAAGTTCGTATAAAATTAAATAAAATATATGTAAATAAACAAAAATTATGCTTAAGACGGAAAAAAATATAGAACTACTGGAGTTTTTCTTTTAAATAAAAAATACTATTATTATCAATTCACAAATTCGCATAAATATGCGTGAATAAGTTCGTCGCAAATTGTTTCGAAAGGTCATTAAACTACGAAAATTTCAACACTAAAATTTTACACACACATATCGTCACAGAAAATGCAAAACGCTCTATCTGGCATTCAAAATATTTTACAAGAAAAGCAACACAACTTGTTTAAATTAAAAGTATAACTACAATTACCACGAATATTTGCAACATAAAATGGTTCAACAAATATATTTCGGCTAAAAAATTTAGTTATTTTTAAAATTGAAAAAAGTTGGGTTAGTTATGTCCTTTTGGGTCTTTGTTTTATGTAGCAAATAAATGTTATACAAAAGAAAAAAGTAGGTAATATTTTACTACATTATTAAAAATAAATATAAAATAATGAAATAAGGAAAACAATGTAGAAAACGTTTGACCCCAGAGGCCTCAAAGAAATTACAAAGTGGTTTATGGTGCTGTTCTATGCCTTTGAGCTCTTCGAGTAAAACACTATTTATTATATTCATTTTTAAACTGCCACATTATTTCGCAAGTTTTTAAAAAATCACTTTTTTCAAATTGTTTCGTTCACGATATCTTACGAACGGATGAACCGATTTTGACCCGTTTAGTAGTGGTAACATGGTTTTTTAATCTCAAGTGGTGAGCGAAGTTGGTATAACATTCGTCATTGACATCGTTTTTCACGATGCTATTCCTTGGATCTCATGCGAATCGGAATCGTTCCGAATTCGACAGCTTTATTGATTCACGTACACATTCATCCAAAATTGGTCTTTATCGCTGAAAATTATGTTTCGATAAAACCATGCGTGGTGATTTGGCTAAACAAGTTGAATATATGAATATGGATGATTTCATAACTAAATTATTTACTTTTAGTTGGAATTTTCTGTGCGCCCAACTTTGTGCAATTTTTTTCAAATTTACGACCACTTCACTTCCTGTGGGAATTAATTGTAGTTAAATATTAATAAACAAATTTAAGCAAATATTAAAAAAATTTCGCCTGATATGTGATTTTTAATATTTAAAACTATTTTATACACATTTAAAAGTATATTTAGCACGTTTTGAACAACCTCGTGTTTCTTGAATTTTTGTTCGAAATCGAACTTAAAGAAACACAGAAACTTCGACAGCATAACAACATAAGAAAAAAAAAACTCGCTGGGTATGGTTCCAAAAGAACCGGGATATTTCTAATCTTTACTCAATCTTAAATTAGTGAGTAGTAATTTACGCAATTTTATTCATTAAAATTTATAGAAAATTATATTAAACGGTTATAGATTGATTTAGAATTAACCGATTAAACAAAACCCCCGCTTAATTGAATACCCTGTTGAGTATGCGATTATTTAATTGATATTTTATTTCAAATTTTATAACAAATTTTTATTCTTCATTTGATTTTCATTAAAATATGTATGTACATAAAAATAGTTCAGCTTCTTAAAGTTTATAAATAAAAATAATTCATAAATGACAACAATATATGCATATTTACATATATAGAAAGTATATAAAATAAATTTGAAAAAATTCATAGTATACATTCAATATGTACGAGAGTTACAACGAAACTTTGCTTTCAATTTTAAACACGAGGGCACTTAAAAATTCCAAATTTTTCAATGCTATAATTCGTCTATGTTAAACGGGCATTTTACAACTTACGAAACTATTCAGTTGTAGAAAGTGATTGTCTTCACAAGTAATTTTTTTTTTATCAATTCTTATCATTAACTTAAAGGCAATTTTCATTTGATTAAACACATTTCATTTAAATCACACCTTAAAACCGAGAGATATCTTTTTATGTTTACGATTTTCACATAGAGATTTCATTAGGTCGCGAAATAAAATGGGATTAATGTTCGAACTTACTTTGAATAGAACAAACCAATCGCTATAAGACATTCCTTCAACAGCACTGCGTACTTCTGATTTTTTCATATTACCCAGTCTCGCATACAAGAGTTGTAAACGAAATGTTTTATTAAACATTAACATAAAACGGTAGGCCAAATTCAAACCGGACAAGATGCAAATCAGCAGAAACCAACACCAGAGAAAAGCAAATAGTTTCTCATTTAAAATATTCAGCGGCAATAAGCAAAGGATATCCAAAGATGTTGTCGAACCGGAATATCCATATTTAACCATATGACATTTGGAAATTTTTGGAAAAATGCGAGAAGTCATTACATTCCATCTAGTCCAATCGTAACTTGGTATGGCAGCAATAGCTTGTATATATTTTGACCAAAAGCCATTGAGAAATACTTCCAGCATGAATATATTCAACACGCTTATGATGCAATTTAATGTCTCACAAAATAAATAGCGAAAATTGTAACAAAAATGAATATCTTTATAATCGGACGTGAAATATTTAACTAGTAATTTACTCCTGGATATGTAAACTTCTTCCGAAACAAGCGCATCATCTACATAAAAGAAAAACGAAAAATATTAGATTTTATTTTGATTAGAGGCGAAAATTACAAATTATTTTGTTTCTTAGCACTTAGTAAAAGGAGTCGTGCAAGTTTCGAATATCAATCATGTTTTTTAGTAATAATCGGAAATGGTTTTTCTGAACTCCACAGAATATTTTTCAAATATTTCGAATAGAATGTCAGGTTTTTAGGCACGTACCCACAGATTTTTTTTCCAGTATACCCTGACATGACATTTTTAGTTTTAGTTCATATTGCTGGTGAATATATATGGAGTGATCCTAGATCGAAGATTGATAAATACATATACATATATCTTAAGGTCGCTTGTTGTTAAAGCTTAAAAGCAAGAAGTTCCCCAAGTGCCAAGCCCAAAAAAGTTCCCCTTAGAAGAACTAATCCATCTCTGAAATTGTTTCTATTAATTTCCACAAAATACTCGTTTCTAATATTTTAATATTAATTAAAATAATATTAAATAAAATATTAATTAAAAATTAATTAAAGACATTTTCGTAATTCTAATGTGCGAATTCAATACAGATCAAAAAATATGTTTATAAATTCGCGGTTTTGAACATGAGATTAAATAGTAATAATAGTATTCATAATAATGTTATTCATAATGTCATTTCAAATAGTAATAAAAATTGCACAGTTTTCCAACTAAAATTTTCAATTTTGTATATATATTTATGTTGAATCGTTGACCTGTTTTTTAATAATAATATTCTTTATGTGTATTGTTCGGCTGTAGGTCATGTTTTTATAAAATTAATAATAGAATAAATATTTTTCATTATTTAATCTTTATTTAATTATGTCATCCCAATATTTCGAATAGCATCGCTACTCATCTTCAGGGGAAACCACTGTTGGGTACAAGCAGTAAATAATACAAAGTAAAAATCATTTCTAATTATTTCTACTAAAGTCATAACTACATACATGTAAGTTAAAAATTAAATAACAACTTATAAAGTAATACGAAGACAAAATTAAATAAAGAAGAAAAATGTAATGTGATATATAGCATTAACTAAAACGGTGACGGCTGAGTGCACATGCAACAAAAGATATGTAGGAACAGCTAAAGATCCAGACTAACATCTCATAAATCTGATATAAAAATGAAAGACAAACATCTAGAGCAAAAAACTGCACTTGCGACCCACTGTGCAAAGGAAAATCATGTGCCAAATTTTGATGACATAAAAATATTACAACAAGAAAACCATTATTCCAGGAGATTTACTTAAGAGATTTTACATATAATTGTCCTTCCTGCAGAGAAAAGACTCAACTACAAATAAGGCATAGCAAAATGCGCTCAAATTTACAGAAGTGTAATAAACAAATACAAAACTAACACCAATAAACTGCAAATTTTTGCAGTTAAGGACGATCGACCATTAAAATATGTCAACTTATAATATAAAACAATTTACTGGTACTTGACTTTTAATTTACATGCATGTAATTATGACTTTAGTAAAAATAATTGGAAATTATTTTTAATTTGTATTATTTACTGTTTTGTACCCAACAGTGGTTTCCCCTGAAGATTAATAGCGATGCTATTCGAAATATTGGGATGACATAATTAAATAAGGATTAAATAATGAAAAAAATTTAATGTTTATTAATTTTATAAAAACATGACCTACAGCCGAACAATACACACACAAAAAATTTTCAATTTCTCTTAAAGAGTTTCAATTAGATTCCTGTCTGATTACGAATACTTTTAATATTGTATACACTTTTTCCATTTTGCCACGAAGCTTGGAGAGTTCGGATAACAATTTTGAGCAATACATAACCATAATATAAAATAAAATATAGGGTATCTGCAGGCCAAAAAGGAACCACCAAGATTCTTATAATATAAAGGGTGTTTTGCTTCTAATCCATCCATGTTTTTTTTTTAATTTAATTGAAGAACTATTTATTGACAAAATGCAACATCCTCTAATTTCTATATAAAGGAATATCTCGAGATACAATTATATTTCTAAAAATATTGAAAACGGTTGACCCTAAAGGTCATCCCTGTAACTTCCCGCTAGAGTAACTTTGGCTAAAGTTTTTTTCCTCTAGCCAAAACACTGTTATTACTTTTTTTCAAATTAGTACATATATTTTGGGAATTGTCGTTTTTTGAAACTCTAATTTTAATTATTTGCTGATTATTTTTATCCAAAATCTAAAAAAGGAGATCAGTGAGTTCTTGTTCTGACTTTGATATTTGGTTTTTAAGCTTCTCACTTATTACAGAGGAAGTTTTAAATAAATGTCTTTATTTATTCTAAGAAATGATGAGTAAAGGTTCCCTGATGATCTGCATTAGCCCCAGTGAAATGCGCAATTTGATCAGTTTGAATTTTTTAGTAAGATTTTGGGGAAAAAAATCAGGACATAATTAAAATTAATCTAGTGTTTTAATTTTCAAATCAAACGATTCCCGCTTGAAAAACGATGATTGATATCGTTTTCGATCACTATGAAATAATCGAGAACACAAACTGATCAGATATATATAATTTCGGAGATTAAAAAAAAGTTTTTATAAGCTGATTGCTTTTAAAAAATTATTCTAAAATAACACTTTGAAAAACGCTCTATTTTGAATTTTCTTTTCACATATATTGAAATCTACCGATTCGAATCGGTTCAAATTTACAGACAATTTAAATGAAGAACGCTCTTCAGATTGCAACTAGTTTGACTTAATTTGGTGCAACCTTTCAAAAGTAATAAGCGGGTTACATACTTGCACACACACACGCACACACATGCACACACAAGGAAGATTTGTAGTACTTCAAAGCGTTGAGATCTAATAGAACTGGTTAAAACTAATAACTATCCGTGTTTTAAACATTTTAAATTCTCCTAGCGGGAAGTTTAAAAATGATTTAGTCATTGATGCTCAGTACAAAGTGTATGGAAATTGACTACAAAGCTTTTGGCCTTACGTTAAAAATTTCATTTTGTTGACTTGTGTTACTAACTAAATTTTCAAAATATAATAATGAATCATTAATAAAAAGATTGTATTGCTTTAATTTATTGATGTAATGAGTCTTTATATAGTTTGTACAATTTTTGGATCCTACTTGCCCCTTTGCCTTAAAAACCCTGGTGAGACAAAAAACCATATATCCAGCGCTTTTTTTAATTGTTTATTATTCTCATATATTTGACATTACAAACTTCCTGCAGAAGCTATTTAGCAAATTACGGATAAACAAAACCATAAATTCTTTTAAACAGAAATATTTAAAAATGTATGTAAAAATCATAATCTAATTAAGATTTTTTCGACAATATATATTATCTGAATTAATAAGCATCACAGTAATATCGTATGTTAGTACCGATAACGAAATAAAAATATACCGTTTCCGTTACTGATTCCAACCCTTATTTTTACTGCTTAAGATATCGTGCACGATATTAATTTAATAATAGTATATGAAATAAAATATCCATTGGGCCATTATTTATTTTACTAAAACTTGATTTACAGAACAAGGGGCCAAGCTACAATTTCTGATATCTATCTAAATTTGGGTACAATATGTATACAAATATCGATCGATTACGAATGGCGTAATTTTCCTAATGAGCCACAATTTTTTTTTTATTTCAATCAAATATGTAGCAGTTATCAAAATTATAAAATAGGTATTAATTTCAATAACAAAACTTACCAGCATCTGAGCACAATTGATTTAAACGTTGACCCTCCCACACTTTCCATAAAAATGAGGGAAAATAGAAAACGACTGACTGCAATAGTAAAATCAGGATTATC
Organism: Linnaemya vulpina; assembly: GCA_963675445.1. Lineage (NCBI taxonomy): Eukaryota > Metazoa > Arthropoda > Insecta > Diptera > Tachinidae > Linnaemya > Linnaemya vulpina. The sequence continues at coordinate 43,005,788 of OY776278.1, read as the reverse complement.
CATTGATAATAACGCAAATAAATTCTCTCAGTTAGACCGGGTTTTTCGGGACCAACTCCTGTAACAAGTAAGCAAATTTTAGAAATCATTTTATTTGTCATTGAATCCAGAAATTTAAAAACAATCACATCTATTCCAAATTTAATCAAACAACTGGAATAAGGAGAGTGTACGTCGTGCAGCTGTGACATACATCATACAAGTGTGTAACATACTTCTGCATATACATATATCTGCATATATATTTCTAAACATACAATCCTTCCCAATTATTGGATTTTGTCAATATTATGTAGAACCCGCGATGCAACGGAGAGGCATATCAAAACCTGAATTATCAATATATAACTTTTTTTTCAAAGGCAATAACATCGCGAAACATTGATCAACTAGCATTTGCGATTCTTATTTCACAAAACTTCTAAATTTATCACTACAATACATATAAAACACTTTTTATTACTGTATAGTGTAGGCTGCAATTTTGTACATGCAAGTATCGATCAATTGGCTCAAAGTAATCAACTCTTAACCTCATTTTGGGATTACCTTCTGATATAGCGTAACCTCTATCACGAATATGATCATTCGTACTACTTGTCATGTTTCTGACTTCCTTTATTTGCATATTCAAATCATAATAGTTCAAAATATATGTTCCTAAGGTCCAACAATAGGAATTGACATATTCAATGTTTTTCTCGTCACTTATGCACATTATGGGGTCACCGAAGTATTGTTTGGCCGATAGAAGAAATGAGCAGGTCAGTAGTATAACCACAGTGCACTTGGAATGAAGCGTAAATATTATGTCATATATATGCACCGATTTGAACTGCAAATACTTGGACAAGGGTTTGACAGCGGCATACATTGTCTTGTCTTCAGCTGAAAAATTCAATTCCAGAATCTTTTCAAAAATACTCCGAATTATGTGCGCTCCTTTCAATGATGCCAAAATAATTTTTTAATCACACCCACATAACAGGTTTTGTTTAATTTTTCAAATATCTTTATATATTAGAATATATATTTTAAGAACGAGTCACAATGATAGCGTGTTCCAAGATTGTCTTGTGATTCTATTGTTTTTGTTAATAAAATATGACAACAAATATATTACTATTATAACGGTACCAGCAGCAAAAAATTAAATAAATAATAAGGCCCGAAAAGTATGCAAAATTTTTGAATATTTGTGTGATCTATTACAATTCCAGTAGGATGATTCAAAATAAAAGATGAATCAGATTGTAATAACATAAGGTGGCAGTGAATTCTCTCCTCAAACACATATTGTTTACATTGTTTTTATATATGAATTTACAATAAGTCCCCTTGGATATGAATATTCGATCGTTATTAGTAACTGCGCATGCGTGTGCCACTACAATTTCCCATGTACCATGTATAGAGCCGGCTTATATCATGACCAGTTTCGATACATGAATGTCAAGTTCTTGTTTATTATATGTGCTCGTTGGGATGGTATATTTGAGCAATGTTTACAGTTGTACATGGGTTTTGTTGCTGTAATATTTGACGCGGAGAAGGACGTTACACAATCAACAATTGTTGCATGTGCTACCGTAGCGGTGCCACCTTATTACTCCACCATGGGTTCGACTAAATAAAATTATGTAGTATTTCCTATACCCTGTTATATATGACATGTACACCTTGTCCCAAAATGTAATGTATCATATCGTTTAAAATCTCAACCGTTGTTTGCGTCGAGGACTAGTTTTCAGGTTCTTAATTTGTTACTAAAAGTTTTTGAGAATGATTGATTCGGCTAAACCTTTAGCTAAATTTCTAAAATTGCGAAGAGTGAATATATATGACACGATTTTTATTTTGCACTCAAAATGTACGACGGTTATATTGCTAATATTTAGCCTGCTGCTATCAGCAAAACAATACTTTGGAGATCCCATACGTTGTATGACTGATTTAAAATTTCCCGATTTTGTGCATTCGTACTGCTGGACATTTGGAACGTTCGTAGTTCCGACGAATATAGCAGATAATCGCAGCACTATTGCAGTTGGTGTGGGTGCAAATGCAGTCGAAAGAATATCCCTACGATATTATCAGTGGGTTGTGATTTTGATATTAGTACAAGCTGCAGTCTTTTATTTGCCATTGTATCTTTGGAAAATCTGGGAAAATCAGCGCTTAGAAGAACTGTGTTTACCCATAGGTAAGATGAAATAAGTATATGCATGTATAACGTTAATTATTTAACTTTTTTTGAAGCTTCGTCAATCTTAAATGCTGATTATATTAGGGAACATACTATTGAAGTGGCAAAGTATTTTAATTCACAAAGTTATACTCGCTGTCATAGATGTTATGTGTTTAAATATTTTACATGCGAATTTCTAAATCTAATCATAAGTGTAAGTATGTTTGGATTTATAATTGAGATTTACGGATAAAACCACACTTGAAAATATTATACATGCAAAATTTCAGATTCTAATTACTTAATATTAATCAAAATTAATATACTTAATTATTAAAGGCATTATTAAATGCTTATGTAAGTTTCGATTTGTTATTTTGTTACAATACCATTAAGGAAATGTTTATAATTACACATAGTCATAGTCAAAACAAAACTTGTTTTAATGCATAGTTTAAAACATAAAAAAAATTCTTTTAGAATATGAATTCATGATTTTAGATGGAATACAAAAGAAATGATTTTAAATCTGACTATGAATGTTATGCTATACAATGGGTCCCACTGTATCTAATTTGAAATTCGATTTATTTTCAGATTTGCAATATAATATTTTTGGATTTTTTTCTAA